>PVKS010001258.1:33813-148376 GCA_004027875.1 Aplodontia rufa
TTTTTAAAGAGAGAAGGACAGTGAGAGAGACAGAAAGAGAGAAACAACTTTATTTAGTTTTTCACATGGCCTTCGTTGCTCCAACACTTAGTTGTGTACGTGGTGCTGGGGTTTGAACCCAGGTCCTCATGCTTGCCAGGCAAGTGCCGAAACCGCTGAGCCACCGCTCCAGCCCCCAATATATCTTTTACTACCAGTTTTGGGCCTTTATCTTTGGAAGATTTAGTGCCAAGTAGATTTAAAAGTTAGAAAAAGTGCATGTAACACAGGGCAGGACACATAGGAGACTCTGAAGTAAAGTTTATCTGGGCGAGGTGCCTGGGAGGTAAGATGAAGGAGTCAGGAAATGTGAAAATGAAGGAGAATATCAACAGACCATTAAGATGTAACAGGAGGCTCTGGGCACAGTGACACAAATGCCTGTAATCCCAGCAACTCCAGAGGCTGAAGCAGGAGAATCACAAGTTCAAGGCCAGCCTCAGCAATTTAGCAAGGCCCTAAGCAACTTAGTGAGACATTTTCTCCAAAAACAAAACAAAACAGAAAAAAGGCTAGGGACCTATACAGCTCAGCGGTAAAGTGCCACTTAGGTTCAATTCTCAATACCAAAAAAAAAAAAGGGAGTATTAAGGACACGAGACTGGGGGTGTTAACTGGAGGTAGGGCACTTGCCTAGTATGTGCAAGGCCCTGGGTTTTATACCCAGTACGGTGGGGAAGAACAAAGAGAAGTTTAGTAAAAGGCTTGGAGTCCTAGCTACTTAGGAGGCTGAGGCAAGAGGATCAACTGAATCCAGAGTTTGTGGCCAGTCTGGACAAAATTAACAAAAAAGGGAAGAAGATTAAGAGAACTGAGTTGCACCCACACAGCACTTACATCAAGAGCTTTCTGGTTGATTTATCATACTATGAATGCCTAGTATACGCTAAACCCGCCTGGACCCTTTGGGGCACAGTTAAATTAATAAGGAAGATTAAAGAACTTTAAATGAAAATCCTTTTTGTTATCATGAATATTTTAGGGATCTAGGCAGCGTAGAAGGAGGATGTGAATTGACTATCTGCTGAGAGCTGGAAAAATGGAGTCTTATAATTTATCACAGAGGAGGTGATATTTAATGGAGTCCAGAAAGATGAATAAGTGGGAGTTAAAGCTGTAAGGAAAAAATGAGAAGAGTTATTCTAGGCAGAAGGAATAGCTTAGCTTGTTTGCACTAGAAGTGGTTCTGTATGGCTGGAAAGATGGGCATTATGGAAGAGAATGGAGCTGGATTGTAAGGGGCTTTGGAAGTGTCCACCTGTCTACCACAGGTGCTTGGGAACCATTGACAGGACTCAGTGAGGAGATGCCTCAGTTGGTGGGGGCGGGGGCATGCATTTCCTAGGCCTTTTTCCAGAGTCCTCACACAGCCGTGTTGCTCATGGGCAGAAGCCCTTCCCTGTATTGTTTGGCTTTGTTGCAGGTCAGGTAGATGAACAGAAACTCAAATGAATCAACCTGAGAAGTCAGGGCTGAGGCCAGACTACCTAGAAACTACCAGGCTTCAAGTAGTTTTCCTTTTCAGGATCACCAAAGGAGGAAGATTGTCCATTTGCCCTTTCTGCAAATTTAGGAGTTGCTTTTTACTACTTTGATCTTTTTTACTTAAGATGTACATAACAATAGCTTGACCTGTTGCTAGAGTCAGAGCTATAATATTTATATGCATTAATCTCTTTGCTAATCTGGGCCTTCATTGTAAAGAAGGTAAACCGTCAGGGGTACCATATAGGATGAATGAGTTCAACTTGTTCATACCTCTTTTTGGGGTACAATAGTTGGCTGCATTTATAAGTTTGTATGCCATATGTCAAATTCCTTTCTTTTTATCTGAAAGGGACAATTCATTTTATAAACTGTTTTTGATTATAATACTTTAAAATTCCCTATGCAAAATCTTGACTAGGGAACTATGAGGTATTTTCTTTTTTCTTTTCTTTTTTTTTTTTTAGGGCTGAGGACTGAACTTGGGGCCTTGCACATGCTAGGCAAGCGCTCTGCCACTAAGCTAAATCCCAAACCCTGGTATTTTCTTTTTTTAATGAAAAAAAAAAAAAGCTTATCTTTTCTAGATTCCTCATTTTGCAAGTAGGACACATCTCTTCTTTACCAATATTAAAATTTCTTTGATTTTTCTGAAAAATATCTTTACAGTTGATTTGTTCAGTCAGGACTCAAATGAGGTTCATATGTTGCACATGGTTGTTATTATATGAGGCTATTAAAAAAATACCTGTAGTCTCTTCTTCCATAGCCTATCATGTTACTCTTCTGCATACAGAATTAAGTTCTGACTTCATATCTTAGTCCACAGTCTTGAGATCTTCTCTAGCACACCTATTTAAGCACTGAAATTGCTTTTTTTATCTTCTTGTGGCACTCTTAAGGCTCAACTCACTGGCTGTCCACTCTGCTCTAATGAATCATTTCTTCATCTGTGTTTCCCTAATACTTTCCTTACCCAATCCTGTTACAGCACTCAACGTCAAATTGTCTTTTGGTGTGGTTGGTGTATTTGCACCATCAGTGGGGTAGTATGTAGTGGTGGGAAATGAAGCTGGGGAGGCAATGGAGGAGTACCTCTAGGGTGAGGATTGCATAATGTTCCTTTGTCTCTCATAGCTAGCATAGTACCTACCTCATAGGACACACTCAATGAGTGAGTATTTATGGATTTGAATGAAAAACCCATTTCTGGAATCTTTTGTTGCAACTCTTGAATGTTTTTCTGAACTGTAAATTCTCTTTTCCAACTCCGGGAGTGGATTGCATAACTATGGAAATCATACCTAACTGTGTGTTCTGTTGTTCCTGTTCTTTTTCTGCACTTAGGAGTTTTGCTGTCCCAGAAAGTATGGACTTCATTGACTGTGATTTCATTATTCCTGTTTGGTTGAATTAAGCTCTTTACCTTGCCATAAGGAATGTCTGTATCAAAGATCTGAGATGGGGACCAGAGACCGTGAACCTCTTTTTTTGTTGTTTCCACATTTGCAAAGTTAATAAGAAATTTAAAATACTTTCTGCATATTTCTAATTTTCTAAAATGATATAACTCTTTTTTGTTTGTTTGTTTTTAAGAGGTAAGGAGTAAGAGGGGGAAAGAGAGAAACAACTTTAATTTTTCATCTGGCCTTTGTTTTTCTGACACTCAGTTGTATTCATGGTGCTGGGGTTTGAACCTGGCTCCCCACACATGCCAGGCAAGCTCCATAACCACTGAGCCACCACTCCAGCTCCAAAGCTGATGTAATTCTAGTGATCTTAGGCCATTAGAATTGCCATATTTTGTTTTATGTTGAAGGACAAAATTTATATTGCATTTCCATACCCCTCTGAGCTTCAGAATCTGCAGTCCTCTTTGAAAGCTACCATTTGAATAAACAAACCAATGGGAAATGGTGTCAAATAGAGCACCAACAAGGGGGCTTTACCTTTTTCTCTCTAAGATATGTGGAAGAATGGATACTTGGTTTTCTTCTCCTTCAGTCTGATGACTTCTGCCTCTTCCTTTCTTTGGGACCTCATTTTCTCCATCTTTAGGATGAAAATGGAACCAAGGTCTTTATAATTTGGACTCAGTTACACAGATGCTGTGTTTATGTACAATTTTGTTCATTTACTCTCTTTTATCTGCAGAGCTAATATTAGCAAATACAAAATGTTGCTGATTAATTTTCTTTTCTCCTCTTGCCCCTCATGAATTCCAGGAGTTCTTTTAATTGTCTTAACTGATTTTTCTTCTCTGCTCCTACTGTGAACCTTGGCCAAAATTTAGTTTGTCTTTTGCATTCACATGTGCAATGAGGTCATGTTCACTTTTATCAACCCCCATCCGTCCAGTAGTTTCTGTAAAGCACTCTCAAAAACAAAAAATGTGGGACTGTGAATGCTGAAGAAATATGCTGTATATCCAAAACAAAGACTTACCTGTCTTCTCCCCATACCTCCCTAGCACTGAGATTGAACACTGGGCCTCATGCATGCAAGGCAAGTACTCTACCACAGTTACACCCCCAGCTCTTATTTTATTATTATTTATTTTGGTACTGGTGATTGAACCCGAACGGGGGGCACTTTACCACGGAGCTGCATCCCTAGCCTTTTTTATTTTTTATTTTGAGACAAGGTCTGGCGTAATTGTTGCTGAGGGTCTCACAAAGTTGCCGAGGCTGGCCTTGAATTTGGGAATCTTTGCCTTGGCTTCCCAAGTCACTGGAATTACAGGCATGTGCCACTGTGCTAGGCATTATTTTATTTTTATTAAGGAGTTGAGTTGGGGCTAGAGTGGTAGCTCAGCAGTTACTGTGCTTGTCTGGCATGCCCAAGGACACGGGTTTGAACCCCATCACCACATACACAACAAACTGTTGGAGCAACGAAAACCACATGAAAAAATAAAGTTGATTCTCTTTCTGTCTCTCTCACTGTCCCTCTCTCTCTTTAATAAATAAATAAATAAATAAATAAGGAGTTGTTGTACAATCATAAATGCATATAAAATACCAGGCTTTATTTTTTATTTTGAAACAGGGTTTTGCTAAATTGCCTGGACTGTCCTCAAACTTTTGATCCTCCTACCTTAGCCTCTCAAGTAGCTGGGATCATAGGCATGCGCCACTGTGCCCTGCTAATATAATACTTAACTGTTTCTTTAAACTGTGTTAAAAATTTGCTTTTAGGCTTGTGGGTGGGTGCATTGCAGGTTGTTAGGAAGACCCACCCTTAAAAATCAAAGACTGTGGGCTGGAGCGGTGGCTCAGAGGTTTCGGCGCTTGCCTGGCAAGCACGAGGACCCGGGTTCAAACCCCAGCACCACATACGAAACTGAGTGTTGGAGCAACTTAGGCCATGTGAAAAACTCAATAAAGTTGTTTCTCTCTTTCTCTGTCTCTCTCACTGTCCCTCCCTCTTTAAAAAAATAAAAATAAAAAACAAATAAATTCCTTGATCCATAAAAAAAAAAATCAAAGACTGTGCTTCAGTCTTTATACTGGGAGCCAGGCTGACAGCATTCCGTTTAATCTTTTTTCTTCTTCAGGTTAGTGCAGTGAAGCACAGAGGCTTATTCCTACACCTCTGTTGTATGCAGGTACCAAGTTCTGATAAACCCATGTCCTGCATGGAGTCAGAGCACTGCCCTTTAAAAATATGTGTGTCCAGTTGAAAAACTTTGTGTGTAGGTGTTCCTCTTTAGTCTTCCCACCCATTCTATTTATAGTTACTTTACTAAAATTAATTCAAGAGCTACATTAGGTTCCACAGGGACTGAGAAGAAAATCTGTTAATCTCTTATCGGAGTGGGTTTGAGAAAGCTGGTCTGTTTTGTGTGTTTGCGTGTTGTGGTAAGAGATGTAGCAGTGGAAGAACATTTATTTTTAGACAAATTATAGCCTTTTCTCCTTTTCTCAATCATTGGTCACTTTCTCTCCAGGCCTTCCTTACTTTGTAAGATGATACTAATGTTCCCTGTTGGTTAGGAAAGCCCTCTAGTAATGGTGGTAGCAATATTTACCAGTTATATGACTGCCAAGTGACAGATTCCACTGGTACCCCAAAAGAATCTCCTTTTTCCCTGAAACTCTACTGTAATGTGCCTGGCCTTTAAGTAATCCCTAAATCTAAGCTAGAGAGGAAGGGAAATTTCATAGAATGAAATACTTTGCACACTTGAAAAGCATTTATCCTTAGGAATCAGTCTCTTCTTCAGGCCATTCCGTCTTCTCAGTGGCACTCCTCCCTCTACTCCCCCTCCCCCGCCATGCTAGGAATCTAACCAAGGCCTTAAACATGGCAACTGGAACTTTTTGTGTGTGTTCCGATATTGAATGTTTGGCCTTCCATCATTGCGTCGTTGGCATTTAGCTCAGATTTGCAGCTCTCGCTCGCAGCCTGTGGGTGTGTGTGTGAATGCACTCTGCTGCATGTTGCTGGTGTGGCTCACGAATCAGGGAGGCTGGAGCGTGATGGTTGCTTAAGATCTTAGTTTTAGGGGAATGAAGCAAGAAGCTTACTTTAAAGATGCAACCTTTTGGCTAGGGGCAGGGGATGAAATTTCTAACCTTTGCTTTCTCAAAGAAAGGATTTCGCAGACCTAATTTCCTTTTTCCACATTCTTTCAAACTAATGTGTATAACCAGAGCATGGAAAGGAAGGGCTGAAGTTAAAGGGAGCCCTGCAAACAACCCAGCCCCATGCACATTTTAGTTTTCTCAGAAGAATTGCCTTGTCGTTGTTTATTATAATGACAAAAAACAGGGAACCGCACTCCTACTCCACAAAAAAAAAACCCTCCCCATTTAACATCGTCTTTATTTTGTCATTTCTTTGGGTCAAAGATTTTAACTTTAAATGTTCTAATTCAGAGTATAGAAGAATATAGAATAGATTTTGAAAAAAAGAAAGAAAAACACGCACACACTAGAACTCTTAAATTTAGTCCTTCTAAAATGCTTCCTTTTAATTTTAGGATCTCAGTTTAAGACTAGAAAAGAATTTCCCTTAAATGTTCCCATATTAGTTTTCAGTGAGACTTGCAAGACTGTATTGTTAACTACAGAAAATAAGTCTATCAGTTCCACTTAGATAACCTTTGGTAATAAACCAACTCCATACACATTGTGACCTTAGAGCCTGAACTTTGTAATCACATGACCAGCTTGTAAACTGACCTGTGAGGATGACTGTCGTAGTCCGGCTTAGAGAAAGAAATTGACCAAGTGTCGGAAGGGTAGTCATCAAGCTGGACTTGTCCTGTAATCTCTGTTTCTTCATGGCTGCAATAGAACTTCTCAGCAGACTCCGAGAAGCATGAAATGGAGACATGGGAAGGTAAGGGAACCAGTTGTTTTAAGTCTGGGGCCAAATTTAAGGTTTAGAAATTTTCTTTGAAGGTTTAGATCAAATAGTAGCTCTGAGGGGGAAGGGAGGCAAGTCCACATACAACTGTTTTTTGTATCTTGGCAGAATTCAGCCAACAAGTTTTCATGTACATAGCAACTAGCTATAAATGTTTTGTAACATAGAAAATAGCTGAGGGAGAACTGTAGTGAGTTGACTGTTGTGGTTAATGTTTTTAAGGAGGAAAGGGAGGGGTGATAGATTTAAATTTTATAGAGATTTGAAAAAAAATTTACATTTCACATTCTAGTAGTAAAATTTACATTTTAAAAATTGTCTTGTTTACCTCTTGACAGAATTTGTTTATACTTTAAATTCTTTAATCCAGTTTACCATCTGCCAAAGCCTTATTGTGAGTACTGTTAATTATAGATAGGATTGGGGTCATAAGGCCATTGATAAGGCAGCCTCATCCTCTTTCAGAGAAGTTAGATGCTTTATGGTTTGGGGTATAAGATTAAGCCATTGCTAATTTCTTTTTAAGTGGGTTATTTTTTAAAATGGGTTTTCTGTATGTATATACAGTTAATAGTGACTAGATAGCATTGTAACTTATTTATTTGGGATAGGCTCCTACTTATATATATAAGTAGGAAAATCCAGTATCCTACAACTTTATTATTTGGACCAGGGGAGAAATGTATAACTATAGAAACAACTTTAAGATTAGTCTTAGCATTAAGGATTCACTGTGTTTATAAAGTACAGAGTCTAAGAGATTGCAAAGTTTGAATTCTTACAGGCAAGAATACTGAGCGGTAGCCCCAAGATTTCCCACTCTTTGGAGCAGTTGATGAATTCCTAGGAATGGCACTAACCCTATGAAATGTCCTGGGAAAGCTTCCTGGCCTCTTACAGCATGGCTAACATCTGCCACAGGCAGCTCTGCAGTTTCATTCTTACTCTGGGGATACAGAAACTAGGGGGTGGGACTCCCCTCATAATAGCGGCCTTCTTTATAACAATGCTGGCTCTCCTCCTTCATATATACATTGTCCTCCAGTTTCTTATATGTCAGAATTACCTCATTGGTTTTTATGTTAAGTTAGTGGAAACAAGAGAATTAGTAGAAATTACCAATTACGAGTAAGATCTGTTAGTTTTATCTTGAACAGCTTCCTCTCCTTCCCTCTTTGTATACTAACTTCCCAGAAAGAAGTAGTTTAAGAGGTAAGATTTTCTTTGGATTCATTGGATGGGAGTTTAAGAGGTGGGCAGAAGTAGCAATTGGATTTAGAAGTAGTAATTCTGGAGAGTTTTAATGTTTTTCAATCAGGTTGAACTTCTTAGTGGTACATAGTCCACCAGCTCTGAGAGGGGTAAAGGGTTTGTGCAGAAAAATTTCCCCTAGTGCATTTTTCATTAGCTGTTAAAATTTCCATTTTCCTTAGCTTTCAGTGGCAGAAAATAACTTACAGCATTAAAACAAGAACCTTTATAAAACAAGGAAGTGAGCTTTAAAGTTTTCACCTGAATCATCTATACAAAATTCTAGCAAAGCAAAACGAATTATCCCAGCTGAATGAGGTCTTTGGAAGCTTAAAAAGCAAAATCAACTGCTTACCAAAGAGGTCACTGAAAATGCTACTGTAAAAAAAAAGCATTGCTTAGTTTTAGATATTGGGCCCTTGTCCATTTAAATTAACCTTTGTCACAGCTGGGCATACAAATGTTTTGTTTTAGTTCACAGAGGGTTAACTCTATTCAAGCTTTCACTGTGGCGGGCCTGATCTGTGGAGTCATACAATCTGGTCTTTCAGCCTGGCCAGTCGCTAGGCAGGAAGTCTTATTTCTTAAGCTATCTTTCAGAATGGGGGGTTGGGATTTGGAGAAAGGTGGGGGAAGGGCCCTGGAGCATCTGTAAGGATCAATAACAGAGGGAGAGAGCCGAGAGAGAGGCCATTGTGCACACTTCAAGATAGATGCAGCCCTTGTGCACGGCCCCTGCCTGGCAGGACAGACACCTAAAACCAAAACAATGCCACCGAATGAATTCCCTGTGAAAATTAGGTTGCTCTTTAAAGGAGAAAAAATAACTTGAGTGCCCTTTCAACATTTGGGAATATTCTCATTCATCAGCTTGCAAAGATTAGGCAAACCCCACCAGAAATAACTCCAAATTGATTTTTAAATGCCTTTTGTCCTCATGCTAATACTGTATTGAGTTGGAGAGAGTGATCATTTTGGTCTTGGTCGCATGCACCAAAGCGTTGAGTAATCTTTCATTCTTTCTCTTTTTCTTCTTTCTCTTGTCTTTCTTCTTTTCCTCACTTCCTTTTTTTCTTCTTTCTTCTAATATTTGCTTTACCCTATTGGTTTTGGAGGAATCATTAAGGGAATGAAAAAAAAAAAACCAAGACTTGGTTAGGATTTGAGTAGCACGTGTGAAATCCCTCCCCTACAGCTGGCATTGGCTCTTGAAACTTCAGCTGAGCTACACAGATGCTCTCAGTGTGTTATTTTGAGATCATTTAAACCAGACTTGTAGTCTAAGAAATCTACAAAAACCTTTCTTAGGTCTTGTTTTAAAAATGCACTGAAGTTGTCATGTGCTACATCTCAATACATATTATATGGGTGTTAAACAAAAATAGCTGAAGTTTGGGAAAGTGAGCCATTGTGTCACTGAAATTGTGACTTTAAAAGTACTTCCAAGTTTGTTGTTATTTTTACAACAGTCCAGGTTTGAGTTTTTCAATTTTCCTTTCCCAAGTCCAGCTTTAATATTCCTTTCTTACTGTATCCTTTTCTAGAAGACCAAGGCAATAATTCAGTAGGTACTTTTGTGATGCAAATTATTTACAGCAGTTAGAGTAATGGAGTCATCACCACTTCTCTTCTTTTTAAACCACCAAAATACTGGTGGCAAAGATGGTAAAAGCCAAGAAAAAATGGAATCATAAACAACTGCCAATTCTCCCAATTCAAATTGGGAGTAAATGCATGAACCAACTGGGGCTTGGCATGATGTGACTTGCAGGCATACAACTGGAATAAGGTAGGGGGAGGGAGGACCTGCATTTGAAATAAGCAGCAAGGTTAACTTCGTTAAGGCTCCTTGAGTTGAGACCTGACATATTCTGGACTGTTTGGAGGCTAGACTAAATACTTAGATACTTAATAGATCATCTGGATATTTTAAATTCATCTCTAATCCATATCCTTTTTATGAGGGGAAACGATGTAAAAAAGAAAATCTGGTTTAATCACCACAGATAAATAGGGCCTTCTTGATGTCATTGTTTCTGCCTCTCTGATACACTGTAATTCTGCATTAATATTTAAACCAGGATCAGTTCTTTTATTGGGCATTTTCCAAGGGCATATAAATATTGCTAACAAAACTTGGAAGTTTAGTTACCATTTACATTGTATTAAAATGGGGTATGAAACCTACCATGACCCTTTTGAACAATGTGGTCTTTAATGTGTATTAGGGGGAGGGCCTAGTGAAGGAAAAGCCATAAAAGTCTTCAGGGTTCAAGATGAGGTTGGGATTTTGGCTCATTGCTTTTGTCATTTTCACACACAAACATCACTGCAATCATGTTTGATTTAGCATCCTTAATACAATGAGGTGGGAGAACAAAAGGATATCAGAGGCACAAGTGTGGAAACCAAACAGTCTCCCCCCTCCAAATTTTTTCAGGTCATTCTTTTTTCTCTGTCCTCTTGCAGCTGAGGAAGTCAGTCCTTTTACAAGAAACATCATTTTACCTGCCTCAGTAGTTTGCTTGCGTAATTGGAAAACATCCACATCTCAAATATTTTTTAGTCACATAAAAAGTCATTTCCCCAAAACTTCATAATAAGGAAAAAAACGCATCTGCTCATATTTCAAGGTTGAGAGTTTGGGGGCAGTCCCAAACTGTTTTGCATATTTTGAAAAGCCTGAGAAATGTAAAGGTCATTGCTAACTCTGAAGGGTCCTGATGCTCACACTGTGATCCAAGGACCTTGCATTAATTAGGGTGAGAAGCCTGGAAGGTCAGAAGTCACCAAACTGGAGGACCTGGATAGCTTGTTGGTAGAGCCAGTCAGAATTCCTATAGAATTTTAAACTGTTAAAACAAAAACCCAAACCGCTGCTGCTCTGTAGCCCCTAAGTGGATGCTTTGGTGTGTGTGGTGAGGACTAATCCCCTGCTGCCCAGATGGCTCATCTTTTGCATTGCTGCAGGATTCCTGACCTTGGGGAAAGCAGTAGCCTGTCTCTCACTTGGCAAAGTCACTTGACCTGTACTAGTCACAATTTCCTCATATACAACAGGGGGTAGTAATATATATCTCAGAGAATTACTGTGGGGATTAAATAAGAGCCTCCTTCAGAGTGCCCAAGACATGCTTAAAATGGCTTGAAATGGAGTTTCAAAGGGTAGCAAATTTAGATAGATTAGGAAGGAAAGAATTCTTAAGTGAGCTTGTGGCTGGTGCTGTTTATACTGTAAGAAGGGGTCCCCAGAAAATGCCTTCATTCAGTAGGCAACAGGAAGGGCTCCTTTGGAAATGTGGCCTAGAAAATGCTGAACAACCATTGGGGTGAGCTGCTGGGCCTTCTCCTAGAACTAATTGCTCTGCCTATAAGCTTCTCCTGTATTAGTGAGAACAACTCATAATGACTGGGTTCCCACAAAAAAATTGTGACCTTTTCCCTACAGAAAGTCTTTTGCATTTGTGTTCTTTGGAAGAAAAGGAAAGGGGAGGGCTCTAAAATAGCCAAGAGGTAAAACCATAATCAGGAAGGGAAGGGTAGTAAAGTTTGTTAAGAATTGGGAATAATAAGTAGGTTGGCTAAATCAATTAACGTAAGTATACAATGAAACAATAATCCCTTGGAAAGATTAAGACATCTATATGTACTGTCTGAGAAAGTCAAGAGAAGCAGGGAAAAACTATAGAATACATGATTGATGTGACCCTGTTTCTGGTTTTTTGTTTTGTTTTGTGCCAGGGATTGAACCTAGGGGCGTTTACCACTGAGCCACATCCCCAACCCTTTTTATTTTTTATTTTGAGACAGGGTCTCATTAAATCCCTATGGCTGGCTTTGAACTCGCAGACCTCCTGCCTCAGTCTCCCAAGTTGCTGGGATTACAGGCGTGCACCACCATACCCAGCCTGTTTCTGTTTATAAAAACTGTAATATACGTACATATGAATGTGCACATACGTGGGTAAAAGATTAGAAGCAAATTCATCAGCTTTTTCTCTGATTATTTGGGTGAGGAAGGAAAATAAAAGGGACAGAGGACAGACAAGAGGATATTTTAATTCTCTTATCTTTTTTTTTTTTTAAGAGAGAGGGACAGTGAGAGAGAGAATCAATTTTATTTAGTTTTTCATGTGACTTTCTTTGTTCCAACACTTTGTTGTGTATGTGGTGCTGGGGTTTGAACCTGTGTCCCTGCACATGCCAGGCAAGCACTGTAACTGATGAGCCCCCTCTTATCTCTCCCTCTCTCTCTTTTTTTAAAAGGGGGTGGGAGAGAGAAGAAAGAGGGGGAAATCAACTTTATTTGGTTTTTCATCTGGTTTTCGTTGCTCTGACACTTAGTTGTGTATGTGGTGCTGGGGTTCAAACTCGGGACCTCACACATGCCCATCAAATGTGATACCATTGAGCCACTGCTCCAGCCTTTTCTTGTCTCTTTAATACAAGTATATACTACATTTGCATTAAAGATATCATAGAAATATCTATTGACATTGGAATGTTTCTTCACATTATTAAGTGATCCACTAGGAATATACATTTCACAAATATAAGAACTGTGTCTTGTGTAGTCTTATATCCCAAGACCCAGCAAAGTTAAAAAATATTGGTTAAGGGGTGAATGTATGTTTGTCATATTATGAATTATGACATTGATTTCAGAGCCTCAAGCTACTTCCCAGATATCAAACTTGTTAGATACACCCTGGTCAGAGGCAGAAGGAATACAAGATAAGGGGTAAGAACTTGGTCTTAACCATAATATTACTGAAGAAGCCTTAGAATTCATGTTTAACATCTCTAATGTTCTAATTAAGTGTATTTTCAGAGTAACTCCTACGTGGGCTTGAATATCTCCAGTAATAAAATGCTTACTTCCTTATTTACAGCTAAAATATGACCCCCTATAATAACTACATTCTCCTCTTAATTTAATCTGTGGATACTGCTCAACCTGAAAAAAACCTCTCCATTCCTTTTTCTTTCAAGAGTTTTATGGCTTTTGAAGTTTACCTGCTGTCCCCCAAACTGACTTATACTATGATTTCTAGTCCCATACCACATTGGTCATCTGCCTTCCCCTCTGGATATGTTCTTGCTTAGAAGGACCATGTGAAAATATGCTCAACCTGGCTTGATAAGGATAGAACAGAAAAGGGGACTGTTCTTCCTTTCCCTCTTTTAGGTACTGTGTTTTGGGCTTTTATTTTTGAAGTGGGGTCTTGCTATGTGGCACCAAGCTGGTCTCAAACACCTTTGTGTGTGTGAGAGATACTGGGGATTAAACCCAAGGCCTTAGGTAAGCCAGGCAAGCACTCTGTCAGGGAGTCACATCCCCAGCCCTATTCCTAGCCTTTATTTGTTTATTTTTGTTTGTTTTTTGTCCTACTCCTAGTCTTTTTTTTTTTTTTTTTTAAGAGAAAGGGACAGTGAGAGAGAGATAGAGAGAGAGAATCAATTTTAACTAGTTTTTCATGTGGCTTTCAGTGCTCTGAAGCTTTGTTGTGTATGTGGTGCTGGGGTTTTGAACTCACATACTTGCCATAACCACTGAGCCACTGCTCTAGCCCTTACTCCTAGTCTTAGGTAACTCTGGTGTCTGAGCCTCTCCAAGTAGCTAAGACTATAGGTGCACATAAAAAATGATGTTTTAAATTAACATAATAGTTTATATGACCTTTATGGGAACTAAACTATGTTTATGAAACTATATATACTACAAAACTGTATAGAAGATAATGGAGAGGCTCAGCAGTTGGAACAAACGCCTGGCATGTGCAAGGACCTGTGTTTGAACCCCAGCATCACGCACACAACTAAATGTCAGAGAAACAAAGGCCAGATGAAAAAATAAATGAAATTGATTTTCTTTCTCTCTTTATCTCTCCTTCTCTCCCTCACTCTCTTAAAAAAAATATTATTTTTCAGCCCTGAGTATATAGTAACTCATCCTCTGTCTTTTTCATGTTTTACTGCTAGCTAAGTTGATTCATTAAGCTGGGTCTTTGTGCCAAACACAGACTTTGTGTTATTGAGTTGTTTGAGTTTGCCCTAATATTCCTGCCTGTTGAAATATGGCTTTTCCTTTGACACATCAGTAGAAGCCCACGTCCTTCTTCATATGTCTGTATTTCCAGCCTTTATATAGAGAACAAATTGATGAGGATTAAGCTAGGCCTGTGATCTCATGCTGGTCACCTCTATTTAAGAAAGTAGAGTAGAATAGTGATTAAGAGTGTAAGCTATGGGGGCTGGAGCAGCGGCTCATCAGTTAAGGCCCTTGCCCAGCGTGCACGAGTATAGGGGTTCAAACCCCAGCACCCACACACATAAATGTTGGAGCCATGAAAACCATGTGAAAAATTCAATAAAAATTGATTCTGTCTCTCTCTCACTGTCCTTCTCTCTTAAAAAAAAAAAAAAAAAAAAAAGAGGGGGTTGGGGATTTAGCTCAGCGTGTGAGCCATGGGCTGGAGGTGGCTTAGTGGTTACGGCACTTGTACCTTGTATACAACGAAGTCTCAGAGCAACAAAGGCCACATTAAAAAAAAACTAAATAAAAATTGTTTCTCCTCTCTCTCTCTCTCTTTAAAAAAAAATTAAAAAGAGTATGAGCTATGAAATCAGACTGTCTGAATTAAAATCTCAGTTTTGACCTTTACTGGATGTCATATTGCTTAGGCTTCAGTTATGTTTCTCTCTCTCTCTTTTTTCTTTTTTTTAAAGAGAGAAGGACAGTGAGAGAGAGACAATTTTTATGGCCTTCGTTGCTCAGACACTTAGTTGTGTACGTAGGTGCTGGGGTTCAAACCTGGGTACTTTTTCATGCCAGGCAAGCGCCGTCCGTAACCACGGAGCCACCACTCCATCCCCCTTCAATTATGTTTCTTAGTGTCTCTATGCCTCAGTTCATTTACCTATAAAGTGGGAATAACAATACTTACATCACAAGTTTACTGTGAGGATTGAGTTATATATAATATGCCTAGAACAGAGCTAGTAATGTGTAATGTTCCTGTCCTATAATAAATGCTCAAAAAATGTCTCAGAATACCCATCAGTAAAATGACAACAGCGATTCCCAAAAAAAGTTCCCATGAGGACTAAATAGGAATGTGTGAGAAAGTGCCCCATAAATTTGAAAGATCACAGTGCCTGTAAGGGGTGCTGCTGGGGTGAGTGAGCGTCTGTGTAGCTCTTGTGTGGGGCAGGCCTTCCAGTCAGGTATAGAGGAGCCCTCACAGCAGCTCCACACCCGAGCTCTCCCTCGCAGCCTCACTGCTGTGTTCACATCTCTCTGCACTTTGGAGATTACTGTCTGAAGGGAACCAAAAATTTATTTATGAGCTTTTATAGTAACTAACTCTTAATGTATTTTTCTTGTTTTATTTTTACTGTAATTATAAAAGCAAAAGCAATACCAGCTTTGTATTCCAGTTAGTTGCTGTTTCAGTTGTGTGACTTAATGTTTCAGAGCATCGGTTTCCTCATCTATAAAGACAAGAATGCTTACTTTACAGGATTATTGCAAGAAGTAAGAGATTGTAGGTAAAAGACTTGTCGGTACCAGTAACTGAAGATGTGAATCAGCAAATTTCATTGTATTTGTTATGATTATGATTATGATTGTTATTTCTCCAACCAGGGCTATAATTCTTTTTAGAAATATCTTCCATAAATTTGAGTTTAATTTACAGGCCTCTGCTAGGTAAAAGTATACATAGCGCAGTTATGCTGAAATAATTAAACCAAAGTTGTCAAAGTATTCTGAAGGAAAGTATTGTCTTTGGGTTTAATTCCAAACTCACAGGAGTTATGGCTTCCAGCTGTCAAAGCTGTGGCTCCATCATCAGACACTGAATTAGAGGTTTCAATTTGGTTACTGAGGTTTTTCATTGAAAAGAGAATAACTGACTTGAGGGTTGATGTGTTCATTACACCTCAGTCATTTGTGATGTCTCTGATTATTTGGTTCTGAATTATAATATCAAGTTTCAGAGTCAGAGGGAGGGCTTCAGTGTCTGAGTTCAGAGATGGGAAATAACTTGAATATGTTAGTGTAAGTCACCTCTGTACTACACCTGCTTCTGCATTTTGTTTGGCCTTTAAATGATTTATGTATTTCTGACACTCAGAGGTTGCTATTCTGGACCACATGAATTTGCATACCAAACTTTCTTTTCTTTCCTTTTTTTTTTTTTTTTTTAAGAAAGAGGGGACAGTGAGAGAGAGAGAGACAGAGAATCAATTTTTATTTAGTTTTTCACATGGCCTTCGTTGCTCTGAGACTTCATTGTGTATATGGTGCTGGGGTTTGAACTCGCGTACTTGCACATGCCAGGCAAGCGCCCTAACTGCTGAACCACTGCTCCAGCCCCTTACCAAACTTTCTATTCTAGTAAATTTATTGGCTCTTTGCAAAAAGTGAGAAAACTGGAATCACCTTGAGTATTTAGGCAGCTTCTTCAAATTTAAGGACTGGAACTAAATACAGATGGGCACCTGGAATTCCAGTACAGCTTTACGTTGAAATCCTTAAAACATAGAAACTTTAGGCAGGCAGACACTATCTGTCTTGATCACTGCTGTATCTGCTCATGGAGTCTCACACAGTGGGAGCACTCTGGAATGTTTGCTGATGGATGAAAGAAACTGGCCAACATTTGAATTCTCTCCTTTTTGAAATGCTTTTTTCCCTTGACTTCCAGGCTTTTGCTTTTCCTCTTCTTTCTCTAATCAACAGCTTCTTTTACGGAGTACTCTTTGGGTCTTCTAAACACTGGCATGTCCCCAGGAGTTTGTCCCTTGACTTTTTTTCCTACTAAATAATCACCCTTCCATCTATATCTGGACAATTCCCAAAAGTGTATCTTTACTTAAAAACCTCCCTTGAGCTTCAGACTTTTTTTTTTTTTAATCTCATCTGCTTATTTAACATTCCATTTGGCTAACAGGCATCTCAGACTTGTCAAAATCAAATTGAATTCTAGACTGCTCCTACCCTTCCTATCAACATGTTTCTTCTGTAATCTCCCCCATCTTAGTAAACAAAACCAAAATCCTATAGTTGCTCAAGACTAAAATCTGGTAGTCATTCCTTTACCTTCTTTTATATTCCACCAGCAAATTCTGTCATTTTTCTTACCAGAATAGATCTTGAACTACTCTCCATTGCTATCTTTACTAGTCTAGTAATGACCATTTCATATAACTGGTCTCTCTACTTCTCCTGGGTTCCCTACAGTCACTTTGCAGTCCATTCTACAGGGTAGTCAAGAGAAATCTTTAAAAATTGTACTGCTCAGGCTGGACATGATGGCGCATGCCTATAGTCCCAGCTACGCAGGAGGCTAAGGCAGAAGGATTACAAGTTTGAGGCCAACCTGGGCAACATAGCAAGACTCTTGTCTGAAAAACTAAAGAAAGAGGGGCTGGAGTAGTGGCTCAGTGGTTACAGCGCTTGCCTGGCATGCGCAAGTTACGCAGGTTCAAACCCCAGCACCCACATACACAGTGACGTCTCAGAGCAATGAAGGCCACATGAAAAAATAAATAAAATTGATTCTGTCTCTCTCTCATGGTCCCTCTCTCTTAAAAAAAAAAAAAAACTAAAGAAAGAAAAGTAAATAAATACAAAACAAAATTCATCTTGAAATGTTCTAATCACTACCTCTTGAACTTAAAGTAAATCCATGGTCTCTGTGTAGCATTGTATGATCAGGTTGTAGCTTAAGTCTCTGCCCTCATATATTTCTACTCTTCCCCCAACTCAGCTGTGCCACACACTAGAAATAATCCTTTTTCAGTGCAAAAAAAAAAAAAAAATAAGCAATTTATATCTAGGAAGGAAATTACAAAGGACTAGATTGTAATACAGAAGTTCAATTGCTTAACATTTGTAAATCACACAAAGCCTGGTACAAATGTGTGAAAATCCCTTGATTATCAGAGAACTGAAAGTGGTAACATGGCCTGAACTATGGTTTTAGAACTATATGGAAATACAAGCAAACCACTTCATTAGTGAGAAATGGAATCTTCTGTCCATCATCAGTCATTTAATGTATGTAAAGAAAACTTGTTTAAAAAGAGCCTATATACAGAATATGTGAAGAACTCAGTAAGAGAAGTTTAAAAAACTTGAATGTGACATTTCCCCAAAGATGATTTATGGCTGGCAACTAATCAAAAAAAGTTCAACATCATTAGCATTAAAGAACTATAAGTCAATCAGGTGCAGTGGCACAGCCTGTAGTCCAACAGCTTGGGAGACTGAAGCAGGAGGATCACTAGTTCAAGGCCAGCCTCAGCAACTTAGTAAGATCCTGTCTCAAAAAATAAAAAAGGGCTCAGTAGTTAAGCGCCCCTGGGTTCACATCCTCAGTACAAGAAATGAAAGAGAAATTTAAGTTAAAGCTATATATTAGAATGACTAGAATGACTAAAATAAAAACGATTATATCACATGGGGGGGAGATGTGGAGAAGCACGTTCGTTTATTACGGGTGAGATGACAAATGATGCAACCGCTGCAGGGAGCAGTTTGACAGGTTCTCATAAGGGTAAATATGACCCAGCAGTTCTACTCCTAGCTATTTACCATAGAAAAATGAAAACTTTGGTCCACACAGAAATCAAGTGTTTACAGTGGCCTTATGCATAATCACCTCAAGTTGGATATAACACAAATGTTCTCCAAGAGGTTAAATGTATCAAAAAAATTAATGGAATACTACTGAGCAATAAAAAAGAACAGACTGTTGATGCATGTAACATTTTGAATGGACCTAAAAGACATTATATTGAGTCAAAGAAGCCAGTTTCACAAGTTCACATACAGAATACTTGCCTGTCAGGGGAGATACCATGCTCACAAAGGTGGTTTTTCCATGATGAGGCTTATCTGTTGTACTACAGATGTGCTGACCCTTGCAATTTCCCCAGATTTGGGAATCTCAACTGCATGACTTGAGGTAGAAGGAGACTGTGTTTGCATTTTTCTCCAGTTTGGCACTTCAAAAGTAGACTGGAGGGCTGTGGGTGTAGCTCAGTCTCAGCTTGCCTAGCATGTGTGAGGCCCTGGGTTGAACATCCAGAACCACCATCCCAATACAAAGTTTATGCACTCTGTTACTCCATATATTTAACATTCCCCAAAGTAACAGAGAACAGGTGAGTGTTAGGGATTAGGAATAAAATGATGGTATGACCACAAAGTGGTATCATGAAAAAGGGTTTTGGGATAAAGAAACGTTCTGTGTCTTGACTCTGGTGGGAGAGGAACACTGCACTCCTACACCCAGAAAATTCAGTTTTAACGTGCGTTAACTAGAAAATGAAACTTGAAAGCACCTAAAATGTCCCATCCACGAGCACTGTCATCCACTGTTACACAAGATATAAGCAAAAGCACATTGCCTTATCCCAGTAAAACGTGCAAGCACAGCTTGCCCTAGAAAACCGAAAGAAACCTTCAGTCTAAGCTAGTGAAAAAGTTTAAAGATATCGTGCAGACTCTGTTGTCCCTGCCATTAAAAAAACACAACAGACCCCATTTCTGTTTGGAACATTCCCCTAGAGGACAGGCGACCCCTTGGCTGAGAGCATGCCTTCTTAAAACTACTTCAAAGAGGCCTCTTCCTCTCTGGTCCCTGGCAGCTTGTAGCAGTGGTGAGCAAGCTATAGCATGCCCTCCCTAAATTCTAGCAGCAACTTCTTTTGGTGTTAAACTTCCCCTGTCCTGGCCTCTAGCTCTGAGGCAGAACTACGTTCCTTTCTAGCAAAGTGCATTGGTCTCTTTCAGAGTATCTGCAAGGAGAAAACTGACAGGAATGTGAAGAGGGCTCTTGCTTAAAGGTTGGGCATCCCTTTAAACAGAGCAAAGTTCTCCCTAGGGTTTCCTTCGTGTCTAAAACTAACCAGTGTTTCTGTCCTTGATGGGCCTTATGACTTACCCCTTACTCTGCCAGATGGTTTTACATTGTCCTGCCTTTGCTCATGCTGCTGCTCCTGCCTGGGAGACCCTTCCCCACTTGACCCTTCACGTCACGATGCATTCCTACTTGAAGCCTAACCTGATAGCCCAGCACAACTTTTTCTTTGCCCTGCAGTATTCCTATGGTTGTGTCCCCAACACTTTATTGCACTTACATGTAGAGCTCTTTCCTTCTACTGGGCTGTGCTTCACGGGACAGGGAGAGATTGTTATTTTTTATGTAGCCCTAATACATATCCTGATATCAAGCACAGAGCAATCACCAGTGAGTGCTAGTTGAAGGAATGAACAGTATAGTTTCTCTGCTTTCAAATAAAAGCACACAGTGTGCCACAGGTGTGGTGGCACAGTTCTGAAATCCCAGTTACTTGGGAGGCTAAGGTAAGAGGATCACAATTTCTAAGCCAGCCTGGGCAATTTAATGAGACCTTGACTCAAAAAAATAGTGCTGGGAATGTAAGTCAGTGGGAGAGGGCTAAGCCATGGGTTCAGTCTCCAGTGCCAAATAAATAAACAAACAAACAAACAAAAGATAAGCTGATGGTCCAGCTCAGGAACCTTATCCTATTGCCCACAGCTCATAATCAGCTCCCTAATCACTAACTGGTTCTGAGGTCTTCACTTTAAGTGAAAATGTATGTTCTATGTGGGTGGAAAATGTAGTTGCCAGTCTACATTACAAAAAGGCTGTCTTCTCCAAAATTCTGACCAGATTTGGTATAATGAGCCCTGAACACAAGTGTGCATTATTGAGCATTCCATTGTATTTGCCAAGAAGTGCTTTTGTAACACTTACCGAGTTTCTAACAACATCAGAACGTGTGCTAGAGTCTGTTTACATTAATCACTAAAATCACTTTCAGGCATTCATGTGATCTTACTAATAAAACGATCAGAACCAAAGTTTCTCCTTCCCTGAAGCACTGAATCAATACTTTTTTTTTTTTTTTAAGAAAGTGATAGTAGAGGGGAGGTGGGGGAGAGAATCAATTTTATTTTTTCCATCTGGTCTTTGTTTCCCCAACACTTAGCTGCGTAAGTGGTGCTGGGGTTTGAACCTGGGTCCTCACACATGCCAGGCAAGCGCCATAACTGCTGAGCCACCACTTCAGCCCCTGAATCAATACTTTTTATAAGCTAAGATTCTTTCCTCCTACTCCTCAAGATTCCCTAAACATTTATGATTCTCCACAGTGCTCAATTTGGTAAGACTAATAACAGTTGGTAGAAATAACTAAGAAATTAAGTCCAAGTCTTTTTCAGCATATGTTAATTATATGTTAGATGTAAAATACATGATGAATTTCCCATAGTAAAACTATTCTACAGTATATGGGTTTTCTGTAGTATCAGATTGGCAACCTCATGCCAAGTGTTTTGCGTCCAAGTATTTAGTGTATGCGATTCCAAAAGGCATGTTGGGATGAGACTAAAGCTGTTGAAAGGAATTAACTTCTACATATTAAAAAAAGAAACCTAGAATCTTTACAGTACAATGTGATGGTTAGTTTCTTAAAATAGTAACATTTTAATACAAGATGTGGTTAAAACAATGGTGTGATGCCATTATATCCAGTGACAGGAAAAGACACTAATTATATAGCACATCATCACCTCTCCCCCATCTTGTCCCCAATTAAAAAAACTTGGTCCTTGTCACTATTGCCAAATTTTCACTATTAAAAACACTGTAGTTGCTATATAACAACTCTGATATGAAAACGTGGAGGAAGGCCATGAAAATGAGTATCAGAAAGGCATGCCCTATCAGATGCTCTGAAGAACTATGAATGTTGGCTTCCTCAATAAATATTTTTTGCTTTTCTTTCTAAGTGAAAGATAGAATCAACTTTTATTTATTTTTTCATCTGGCCTTTGTTTCTCTGACATTTAGGTATGTGGTGCTGGGATTTGAACCTGGGTACTTGCACATGCCAGGCAAGCACTCCAGTTCCTGAGGCACCACTCCAGCCCAATAAATATTTCTTGCATGAACAAACCGTTTGGGTACTGTATTGCCTTCTGTGAATGTCTGTTCCAGGGGCCCCAGGCACTGGAGCTAGATGTAGGGCATTGGTAGAAAGTTACAGGGTGGAAAATGTCGAGACACAATAAGGACTTAATTAAAACTGTTCTTTAGTGGTGGTGTTTATGAAGGTATGCTTACATTCATTGCTTAGGTTGGAATAAATGACTGATACCCCCAAATTCTTCCCGTGCAGGGTAAGTTATAGCCTTCATGGCACACTTCAGACAAAAGAGCAGAGGGCTTCCTACTGTCTTCATTTACTGTTTTCAGATCAGTTACCTGGGAGTTAGGGATTCAGAGACAGTTTTTCCTCCAAAGATGAGGTCTTGCCAGGTACGGTGACTCATTCCTGTAATCCCAGCAACTCAAGAGGTCTCTGAGGCAAGGAGATTGCAAATTTGAGGCTAGTCTCAGCAACTTAGCAAGACCCTGTCTCAAAAAACATTTACAGGGGCTGGAGCAGTGGCTCAGTGGTTACAGCGCTTGCCCAGCATGCACAAGTACACGGGTTCAAACCCCAGCAACCCACGGACACAACTAAGTGTCAGAGCAGCGAAAGCATGTGAAAAACTCAATAAAAATTGATATTCTCTCTCTCTCTCTGTCCTTCTCTCTTAAAAAAAAAAATTTACAAGGGGCTGAGAATGTAACTCAGTGGTAGAGTGCTTGCTAGCAGGTGTGAGGCTCTGTTTTCAATCCCTAATGTTACACACATACATACTAGATCCTGTGAGCTATTTTTCTTCTCTGTTGTCCACGTTAGGATATCACATGTTAGCACCTGCTTTTAGTTGTAAAAGTTTCAGATTAATGTAACCTTGAACAGTTGTTCAAGACAAGTAAATTGGAAAGAAAGTTGGATCTCATATAGTCAGTCGTCTTCGTGTAAAATCATGCTCAATGTCTTTCAGGCCGCACTTCGATGCTCATTCCTTGCAAAGCAGTCATGGCCTTTCATAGTTAATAATGCCTAGAATTTGAGGAGCTCTGCAGGCCCTGGAGGAGACAACCGCATGTCATGGCCGCCTTGCTCTTCCTGTGACTTTCTTAGATCTCCAGTTTGCTACAGTTTGCCCATAGGAATTTAGAAAATGTTCTTGGCTCGTTTTCTTATAAAAGTGTTTTACTATGCAAGTGCTTCTGGTACCCAGTTAATTTGTTAGAATTTCCTCCAGTTTTGTGTATACATACCACAAATTTCCACCAAGCTAAATCCATTGTGGAACAGAAAGGGCCCAAAACCCCAGGTTTAATTCCTGGTTCCTCCATGTGTCTTGAACCAGTTTATCCTTGGGTAAGTCACTTCTCTGAGCTTCATTTTCCTCACTTGCAAAACAAGAGTTCCTTCACCAGCCTTACGTTTTCAAAAGAGTAGTTGTTTCTACCTTTTTCTTGACTCCTTGAAATGCAGCTCATTTCCTTCATATTCCTGAGGTTGCCTTCAGAAAGTTCCAGATAACAGTCAGTGAAAAGAGTAAGTACTAGTGCCATGCCAAGCCTAAGGTAAAAGGGGAAAATCTGGTAATATTGGTCCTTACTTTGTTTCTTTGTTCGTTTTGGTTTGTTTTTTGCTATGCTGGGTTTACACAGAGGAAGCAAGTGATCTTACAGCAGCCCTACACTCTCGACTCTCTGGCCTTTGTTTATAATTTATTAATTTGTTCTTGCATCTTCTTCCCTGCCTTCTTCCCTCCCCCGCCACTCTCTCCCATTCTCCCTTCCTTCCCTGGGGATTGAACCCAGGAGCACTCTATCATTGAGTTCTATCCTCATTCCTTTTTATTTTGAGACAGGGTCCTCCTGAGTTGTTAACATCGGCCTCAAACTTGTGATCCTCCTGCTTCAGGAGGATCTGAAAGGAGTCACTGAAATTATAGGTACCTGACTGCACTCAGCTTAATTTTGATTTTTTTACTGGTGGTTTTGTTTTTCTGGTGCTGGAAATTGAAAACATGCATGTTTAGGCAAGCCCTCTATCACTGAGCTATACTCAAAGCCCTGATTTTTATGCATTTATTTATTTTTTAAAGCAAGAGCGTGAGAGGGAAAGAGAGAGAATCAATTTTATTTTTCCATCTGGCCTTTGTTACTCTGACACTTAGTTTTGTACAGAGTGCTGGGGTTTGAACCTGGGTCCTCACACTTGCCAGGCAAGTGCTGCAATCACTGAGCCACCACTCCAGCCCCTCAATTTTTTTTTTTTTTAAACAAGAGATTGAACTGAGAAGGCACTTCACCACTGAGCCACATCCCCAGCCCTTTATTTATGTGTAGATAGATAGATAGTTTTTTTGTTTTTGTTTTAACACAGGGCCTCACTAAGTTGCTTAGGGCCTCACTAAATTGCCAAGGCTGGCTTTTAACTTGGAATCCTTATGCCTCAGCTTCCCAAGTTGCTGAGATTACAGTGCCTGCCACCACACCCAGCCGCTGTTCTCAATTTATAACCTCAATTTCTGTGCACTGTTGCTGTCCCCTGTGTTCTACAGCTCTCTCTTTCTGTGTCTTCCTGGTATTATGTTCCCCATGTTTTTTGTTTTTCTTCCTAGAGCACTGCTTTTTCCCTGTCTCTTTCTGTTCTTCCTGACCTCTAAATATAGATTCAATCTCTTTCTTTTTTTGATGGTCCTGGAGATTGAACCCGGCGACACTTCACTGTTGAACTACATCCCAAGGCCTTTTTATTTTTGACACAGGGTCTCGCTAAGTTGCCCAGGCTGCCCTTGAACTTGTGAACCTTCTGCCCATAGCCTCCTGAACAGTTGGGATTCCAGGTGTGTGTCACCACATCCAGCTAGATAGGCTTTCTTTAAGGTTTGTCACAGTAAAGTATATTTTAATTATAAGAAAACTCATCAAACTTAAGTAACTCAGTTCTTAATTAACTCAGTGGAAGTTACAGGAAGGAAATGGGGTAGAGCATAGGATATATTGAAATAACAAAAGAGCTGGAATTCAGGAGGGGTGATAGTCATCAGGAATCAGCAACTACTCTGAAGTCATGGGATAGAGTCTGCTTCACTTCTTCATCCCCCAAGCCTCATCACCACTTTACCACATAGACAAGCATGGTTTTCTAGAACAGAGTCATCTCACTGGTCACATTCACAGTTTCGGTGTCATCAAAAGCTAGCAAACCCTGTGTCCCCATTATAAAATCTTGGGAATAGAGAATTTCTTTGAATCAGATTGAGCAAGTATGTTTCTCCAATGCAAGCAACATAGGCCAGTACCTGTCTGCTATTCAGTGAATTCGTTAACTATTAGTATAAACCTAGTACTTCAAGGCAAAGCAGTGACTGTTCTCAAAGAAAAAAAAGTTGGTGTGAGCTGAGAAGACAGCGTAGAAAGTATCTACCGCAGACTCTGCTTTCTCCATACGTTCCTCTGACAGTCTCATTCATGCCTACAGCCTCTACTGAATGACTCCTCGTGTCAGTTTAACCCCAGAATTGCAGTTTTAGTGTTCATGCCTGCCTCTCTTCTCTGTCTACCCAGTGTTCATGCCTACCTCTCTTCTCTGTCGACCCAGATGCCGCATTCCTAAACACGCTGAAATACTTGCAGCCAGCAGACCCTTTCTGTGCTTGTGCTGTTGCTGTTTTCTCCGGCTAGAATCCCCTTTGACATGCTTCTGCATCAAGGCTCTGTTCTGGTGATAAATTTTCTAGATAAGCTTTCCTTCTGCCTCTGTGCCTAGCTACAGAATCACCAACTCACTTCTCTCTGCCCACTACGTCTTCTCTTTCTAATTTAGGGTCAACTGCTCTGTGTTGACATTATAGGATTGATGCCTTCTTCTCCTCTGCTATGAGATGCTTAAAGAGCACAGGGGATGCTCCAGTATTTATTCAGTGAGTAAATGTCAAGATGATTTGAAGCAAGAAGTATTAATTATTAAATAGTCGATCAGTATCCATACTTCCAACTTCAAAGCTACTTACTTGCTTGCAGTGTAGTACATGGACCCAAGCAGTCTATTAATGAAATGTCTGCATATATATTTTCCTTTGAGAGAAACTTTTATATTTTTCCTCCAACTTAATCTGTTTTTAAAATTATTTATTTGGTACCAGGATTGAACCCAGGGTTGCTTAACCACTGAGCCACATCTCCAGCTTTTTTAATTTTTTAATTAATTAATTAATTTTGTTAAGATAGAGGGACTGTGAGAAAGAGAATCGATTTTATTTAGTTTTCCATCTGGTTTTTTCATTGCTCCAACACTTAGTTGTGTATATAGTGCTGCCTTGCACGTGTCAGGCAAATGCCATAACCACTGAGTCACTGCTCCAGCCCCTTGAATTTTTATTTTGAGACAGGGTCTCAAAATAAGTTGCTTGGGCCTCACTAAGTAATAAATTTTTCATAAGTGAACAAGAAATACTTAAGAGTTCCCAGTGATAGTCCAAATAGGACAAACCACAGCTTTGCAAGTTCTTTTCTCTAATTGGAAAACCTAAATTTACAATGAATATGAAAACTGATTTCATCACAAATAAAAACTGATTCCCAATTCAGAGATCCCTGCATATAAGAGAGAGGAAGGAAGTAGGGATTATATTCTGAATTTTTATTTTCTGGCCTCCATCTTCATTTGGGGGTGTTGAGTAAAGGGTTGGCATTTTCCTTGGATTCACTTCATGTGACTTCAGCTACATCCCCAACCATTTTTTTTCAGCTGATTATAATTTGTGACCCATTTCACCTTTGTTTCTAGGCCTGAGCAGTTAATGGTATCAGTATTTTTTTTTCTTTGCCTTTTTTCTTTCAGTGATCAGTAAAGATAAGGTCCAAACATTTAGTCCACACCAATCTTTTTCTGGTATCAGGGTCACTTTACCACTGAGTTATATCCCCAGCCATTTTTATTTTTTATTTTGAGACAGGGACTCACTAAACTGCTGAGGCTGGCCACAAACTTATTGTCCTCCATCTTCAGCTTCCCTTGTCACTGGAATTACAGGCCTGTACCACCATGCCTGACTCCCCATACCAATCTTATTAAAGAAGAATTTTAATTGTATCAATTTATGGGATATAGAGTCTGATAATTTGAAACATGTATATAATGTGTAATGATCAAATCAGGGTAAGTAACATTTCCATCTTAAACATTTATTATTTCCTTATATTAGAAATCGCTGATCTCCTCTCTTGTAGTTTCTTATAAAATAATATAATAAATTGTTGTAAACTCTGGTTGCCTTGCTGAGCTATAGAACACTGGTACTTATTCCTCCTATCAGTCCTTGCCAATCCTGTGACTTGCTTACTTGTTTTCATTAAACTAATGTCATTCTTTAGAAATGTCTTCTGAAGACATTTTTGTAGTGGTCCATTCAGTAGAGTGTGAATGGAGGAAAGAGCCTATGATTTTTATTTATTTCTGTTTAAATTCTGTTTGCAAATGAATTTTGAGAGCACCTGTTCCCAATTTCAGTATTTTCACACTACCTGAGGCCTTCATTTCAGATGGTGACAACCTGTGACTGAATGGATTCAGTACTTAGAATGTGCAACTGATCAGGGGGTTGGAACCAATATGCAGGTGACACCGATCCCCTTTGTTTTAAGCACCTTTTGGCCAGGCGAGTTCCAGGTTGCCTTCGTTCTCAGTGTAATTTTGATCAGGTGAGCAGATGTACTGTCCATTTCCTAAATCTGGCCTTCATCATAGTCTGAAAAGCATGTTTGATAAAAGTCAGTTTCCAAAATGTAATTTGGGTAATGTGAGCCGTTGGAATGGGTAAAATACCCTTCTTGGAATAGGGCTAAGTAAAGGGATCTTGAGGCATCTTGAGGGCTAAGTAAAGGAATGAGAGAAAGAGGCCTTTTTGAAACAGGTTTTGGCCTGTATTTAATCAAATTAAAGTACAACTTGTTGATAAAGGGAGTACGTGGTACTTACAAGATAGTAAAAATACATCTAGTCAATTTTTTTCACAGATTTTATTGTGACTCTTATAGTTTACTTCCTTTTTTTTTTTTTTTTTTTAAAGAGAGAAACAATTTTATTTAGTTTTTCACATGGCCTTAGTTGCTCCAACACTTAGTTGTGTACATGGTGCTGGGGTTTGAACCCAGGTCCTCGTGCTTGCCAGGCAAGCACCGAAACCGCTGAGCCACCGCTCCAGCCCCTATAGTTTACTTCTTAAAATCAAAATATAATAAAAAGATAACTTAGAGGCTTAGCCCTGATCCACATCTCCCCATCGTTTTCCCCACCCACAGGACAGAGTTTGGTATATTGGGAAATCTGTTTTCAGAAAAGTGTTAAGGTTGAAACTTATGTCCATCACTGAATTGCTGTGTGACCTTTGGCAAATCATTCTGCTTTCCTGACCCTGTGCAAGTCACTGTTTTTTCCTTAATGAACAAAAATTGTTTCACTGACTTTATTTTTCATAACTAGTTTTTATTTCAAAAGTATGCCTAGATTGCATTTTGTTCTTTTAAAAGCCTTTGTTTCTGTGTTTGTCTTTTGTGAATCTCTACTAGTTAAAAAAAAAAAAAGGCATCTGATTCAATCTGTTTCTGCTTCCTACAAAATATTGTTTATCACTCTTCAGATCATGATTTATAAATAATTCTTTTTGTTTGTTTGTTTTTGGCATCCTGGGACGTGAACCTAGAGCCTCCACATGCTAAGCAAATGCTGTCCACTGAGCCACATCCCCAGCCTTTTATAAATTTTATTTTGAGACAGGGTCTTAAAAAGCTGCCTAGGCTGGACTTGAACTTATGGTCTTCTTGCCTCAGCCTCCTAAATTGGGATTACAGGTGTGCACCACTGCACCCAGCTAATTATTATCTTTTTTTTTTTTTTTACAGAATCAGTTTTTATTGAGTTTTTCACATGGCTTTCATTGCTCTGATACTTAATTGTGTACATGGGTGCTGGGGATTGAACCCTTGTACTTGCACATGCTAGGCAAGCACCATAACCACCAAGCCACCGCTCTCCAGCCCTGCTAATTATTTCTTTACCAATCACCCTTTTTTTTTTGAGAGAGAGAGAAATAATTTTATTTTAGTTTTTCATGTGACTTTCATTACTTGGACACTTCATTTTATATGTGGTACTAGGGTTTGAACCATGTCTTTACGCATGCCAGGCAAGTAAGTGCCATACCACTCCAGCCCCTCAATCACCTTTTTTTTTTAACTGAGTATGATTTTTGTCCCAAATAGTTCACTGAACTGGTTTACTGTAGTGACTTTTGAGCTGTTCCTTATTCCTCTCACTTTTTGATTTGTTACATTTGATAATGCCATCTTCTTTGTAAAGTCCCTTTATTCCTTATTCCTTATCTTTTAATAGTTACGGGTTTGTATTCCACCTGCTCCTGTCCCGAGTAACTAACTGCCTTTAGAATATTCCACTTGACTCACCCATCATCCTCTCCTAAACGGAAGCCGTTGATTTTTGTCTTGACTCGGTTTTTGCTTTCTGTTTTTTTCTTAACGATAGCACATTTGTCACAGGCAGTTTGGCTTGGAGTTTATCTTTGACACTTTTCTGTGCCCTCCATCCCTCTTCTCTGCAGTCCAGTCAGCAGGCCCTCTCTAGACTCCCTAAGCTTGCTTCTTATTTCCACCCAGCCATTCTTCAGCATTGCTGTACCTAGGTGCCCGTGCTATCCATCTTTTCCCTCTTCTGTGCACTGCAGGTCATTATGAGATGAATATTCCCAAGACACTGCTTTGATCCAGGTGTCTCTGTTAAAAAATCTCAGTAGTCTTCCATCAGTAGGAGAGAATCAGCCTGTTCTAAACTAATTTTTTGTACTTACGTCCCCCCATTTCTCTTTGCTTAATATTAATATCCTGTGCAGTTACATCAAGTGCACGTGTGTTTGTTTCACTGTCCTTGATGTTATTCCCCTTTACAGAATGTCCAGCTATCTTTTATTTTTGACTTTTTTATTATGAAATATTAATAGAGAGGGCATAAAATACAAACTTATAGCTTAATGAATTACTATAAAGTAAGCACCACCCAGGTCAAAAAATAGAACATTACCTGGATCCAAAAGTTTTTCCCCATCCCTCTTTCCACAGTACATGTCTCTTACCCTTCTTTGCCAGTTGTTTCTTTTTAATGTAATATAAATGGAAATCTATTACATATATTCTTTTGTATAAGTTTTGTCTATGTGGTTGCAGTGGAGATCTTATAGGTCGTGGTGAGACTTATTGAAGCCCTTGCTTATGGTTACAAAGCTAGGAAGTGGCAGAGCTTGATTCGTTCCCGCGTGTCCTAAACACCAGGCTGATGTAGGTCAGACTTTTCACACCTTAGTACTTGGTGCGTTGTGATCTAGTTACCCACTGCACATGTATATGCAAACTAATGTGTGTACATTAATTGAAACAGAAGTTTGAGAGTGTTTTGCTTTAACTGCATGTGACACCCTGTGAGAGTTTCCCTTTTGTTGTTTTTCAGAAATGCTAATCATGATGCTGAGTTATGACTTATAATTTGAAAAGCACTTCACTAAGCCATAACGTTTATTCATTTATTCAACAAGAATGGTGTCAGATGTCACTGTTAACATCTTCATTGACAGTAACCTTGATTAGGTATAAGTTGGTGTTAGGGTCATGTCATTTTTATGAAACAAGAGCTTAAGTTGTGTAAAATTGGTCAGATTAATCACCAGATTCGTTTATAAGTCTTTGTTCTCATTTGCTTTTTTCCCCCAGATAAATGATGTGGTGAAGGAAACATTTTATTTATTTAAGAAAACATAAGAGTTCTATGGGGGCTGGAGCAGTGACTCAGCGGTTACAGCTCTTGCCCGGCATGTGCAAGGATCCAGGTTCGAACCCCAGCACCACATACACAACTAAGTGTCAGAGAAACAAAGGCCAGATGAAAAACTAAATATAATTGATTTTTCTCTTTCCTCTCTCTCTCACTCTCCCTCTTCCTCTCTATCTTAAAATTAAAAAAAAAAATGAAGTGTTGTAAAAAGATGTTGCTGGAATTCTATACCTGATTCAGCCAGTCTGACAGCTTAGTAAGATACTGCCTTAAGATGATGAGCTCAGAGGTAAAGCCTTTGTTCAATTCCCAGTACCTGAGTTGCTGAGATTACAGGTGTGCACCTCTGTTCCAGGCTGCGTAGCTCTTATTGTTTAGTTTTGCTAAAGCTTAGTGAACTACATTGGCTCTTTTAGAAAGGAGTGAGATTCTCAGAGGAAACTCAAGATGAGGAGTTTCTAGTATCAAATTTAAGACATGACTTTATACGCTAATTGTTTCTTTTGCCCATCTCTCTCTTCCACCTTTACTTGTCTAACTGGTTGTCATAATTCAGAACTTATCTCTACCAGGAAATGTCATTACTCCCTGGCCACTGGCCTGAATATTTCTTTTCTGTGCTAGTTTAGTTTTTTGCTGTTGTTTTTAGGTTAAAAAAAAAAGAAAAAGTCTTTAGCAACAATATTATCCAGCTGTTTGCTTCTAATATAGACCCTGAGGAAGCTAGAGCTCCATGTTATTTATAGGTAATTTCATTGATTCTCCCAACAGTTCTTTGAGAAAAGTAATGTTAATTTATTATCCAATTTCATAGACTAGAAACTGAAGTACTTGTAGAGGAGTTAAGAAACTTTCATAAAGACACAACCAGCAAGTGATGGAGGCTGGATTTGAACCCCAGGATTCTGATTCTGGAGCCCAAGCTCTTAATTCCTTTGCCAAATTCTTCATCTTTTTTTGTTTTGCCTCTGGTCCAGACATTTGTGCAGCCTAACAATTGCCACTTCCTTTTCTCTCTCCATGTTGAGGTTTACCTTGCTGTGGGCCCTGAAATCAACTCTACCTCCCCACCTAACTGTGTTCCCTTAGTTGCCGAGTTATTTCTGTTCATCTTATCCCAATCTTCTTAATTGTTTAATAGTTTAAAATTTCTTAAAAACTGTCGTGGGTCAGGCATGGTGGCACATGCCTATAATCTCCATGACTTGGGAGGCTAAGGAAGGAGGATTATAAATTTGAGGCCAACCTCAGCAACTTAGTAAGATCCTGTCTCAAAATAAAAATATCAAAAGGCCTGGGGATGTAGGTCAGCGGTAAAGTGCCCCTGGGTTCAATCCCTAGTACCAAAAAACAAAAACAAAACAAAAAAAAAAACCACTCAAAAACCAAAACACTGTCTTGGTTTCCTCCCTGCTTTTCAGAACAATAAATTTATGTCCTAGCGATCTCCAGGAGTAACTGGAGGGTTTTCTTTTTCAGTATTATGAAGTATTTGATTTTTGTATTTAAAAGTTTTTCATCCATTTTCTCCAGTTTTTTGTTTGTGTTTGTTTTTTTGTTTTGTACCAAGGATTGAACCCAGGGCTACTCTGCTATTGAGCCACATCCCCAACCCCTTTTTAATTTTTTTTTTTTTAAGAGAGAAAGAGAAGGAGAATGAATCAATTTTTATTGAGTTTTTTCACATGGCTTTCGTTGCTCTAACACTTGTGCACGTGCGTGCTGGGGTTTGAACCTGTGTACTCGCGCATGCTGGGCAAGCACCGTAACTGCTGATCCATCTCTCCAGTCCCCCATTTTTAATTTTTTTTTAAGAGAGAGGGACGGTGGGAGAGAGAGAGAAAGAGAGAAACAATTTTTATTTAGTTTTTCATGTGGCCTTCGTTGCTCCGAGACTTTGTTGTGTACGTAGTGCTGGGGTTTGAACTCGTGTACTTGTACATGCTGGGCAAGCACTGTAACCGCTGAGCCACCGCACCAGTCCCCCCTTTAAATTTTTTTTTTCAGGGCCGAGGATCAAACTCAGGGCCTTGTGTGTGCTAGGCAAGTGCTCTGCCACTGAGCTAAATCCCCAACCCCTCCTTTTTAATTTTTTGAGACCGAGTTTTACTAAGTTGCTTAGGGCCTTGCTAAGTTCCTGAGGCTGGACTTGAACTTGTGATTGTCCAGTTTCAGCCTCTTGAGCCACCTGGGATTACAGGTGAGTACCCCCATATCCAGCCTCAGAATTTTTTTTTAAGAGAGAGGTCAATTTGTCAGTTATTTATTTTTTTATCTGGTTTTTGTTTTTCTGACACTTAGTTGCATTTTTGGTGCTGAGATTTGAACCTGGGTCCTCATGCGTGCCAGGCAAGTGCTCTACCACTGACCGCCTCTCTAGCACCTCTCAGTATTCTTTTTTTTTTTTTTTTTTTTTAAAGCCTGAGTGTTTTTTTTTTTAAGAGAGAGGGACAGTGAGAGAGACAGAGAAAGAGAGAAACAACTTTATTTAGTTTTTCACATGGCCTTCGTTGCTCCAACACTTAGCTGTGTACGTGGTGCTGGGGTGCTGGGGTTTAAACCTGGGTCCTTGTGCTTGCCAGGCAAGTGCCGAAACCACTGAGCCACCGCTCCAGCCCTCAGTATTCTTTTTGATACAGGTATTGCTCTAAGACTACTGGGAGAATTTTTACATTGCCAGTTGTATCCTTTTGATATGATCCTATTATTAGTTTGGATAGTACAATCAAACTCGTTTTCGCATATATTTTGCCTCATCCTTGGAATCAGCCCTTTTTCCAAAGAGGCCCACTTAACTCCTGTTCATAGCAATTGGTGCTTAAACTTTCTGAGCCCTTCCAGAACTTTCAGTCAAGACACATATTCAGGTTCTCTGATGAATTAGATTTTACTCTCTACCTACACTACTTTCTAAGTATTGATATTTTTTGTAGATAGCATACTGCCTTATTCAGGTTTCAAGTATCTTTCATTTTTAAACCCTAAACTCTTTATCCAGCAGTTACTGTGAGCTGTGGTCTCAAATTTGAAGTGCTAATTTGGCCCACTGTCTTCCCATTATATTATAGGTAGAATAATACAGAGTAAGAAAACTGAATTAAGACAGGTGCAGTGGTACACACCTCGAATCCCAGCTACTTGGGAGACTGAGGCAGGATGATTGCAAATTTGAGGCCAGCCCCTACAACTTAAGCAAGACTCTGTCTCAAGAAACCAAAAGGGGTAGGGATGTAGCTCAGTGATAGAACATCCCTGAGTTTAATCTTCAGGACCAAATAATAATAATAATAATAAATATCTCACAAAGATGCTTGTGATGGCATTATGAGCCTCCCATATAGTCCAGAATAATCTTCCTAACTCAAGATCCTTAATTTGATCATGTCTGCAAAGACCCTTTTCCCTTATAATGTAGCATTTAAAATTCCAGGGATTAGGGCCTGATATCTGTGGGTGGCCATTATTCAGTTTACTACAGTGGTGATCATAAAGACTTACCACAAAGTTGGCATTTCATAAGGCTTCCATAAATGCAAGTTTCTTTCTTTCTCTGCCTTCTTCCTGTGTATGTCACTATGAATGTCCTTTCTTTAACATTACCTTCAAATTTTTTTTCTTTAAAGAGAAATCAATTTTATTTATTTTTATTATTTTTATTATATTTATTATTTTTTCTTTAAAGAGAATCAATTTTATTTATTTTTCCATCTGGCCTCTGTTTCTCCAACACTTAGCTCTGTATGTGGTGCTGAGGTTTGAACCCAGGTCCTTGTACATGCCAGACAAGTGCTCCAACCACTTAGCCACCACTCCAGCCCCCAAATGCTTTTGCTTATAGGAATGTCATCGTGACGTTAAGTGTGGATTTGTTAGGATAGTAATGAGAATAATAGCTAACACTTATTAAATGATGATTGTTGCCAAGCCCTGAGATGACTACTTTATCCATGGGATTTAGGTACCCTTATAGTCCTTATTTTACAGAAGGGAGAAATAATACTTAGGCAAAGTAATTTAATTTTCCAGTTCACCCAGCTCATGTCAGAACTAGAGTTCAAGTTAGGATCTCTCTAATTCTAAAGGACTGTATTGTTCAAGATATAATGATGTCCTCAGCCATTATATATTGCCTCTTAGGAATGATGTTCAGTTCTCTGGTTTTTTGCCTTGGTCTCTGATCAAAATCTTCCTTGGAAGTTTCTTGAGCCCACTGGCAGGGCCTCGCACCATACCTTGCCACATGCCTGTTCTTTAGCAGTTGCTTGGTACTGAAGGAAGAAGAGGAAGAGGAGAGCTATGTAGTCTAGTCTGAATCTTTTCCTCCTAACTTGTTTGCTACAAATCAGTGAATTCCTTGACTCTAGGATCATGCTAATTTACTTATATCCTAGCATAGGGCCTGGACACAGAATATATGTTCCTCTATAATATAAACCTTCCCAGGGATTCTAAGGGTCAGGGGGCACCAGGGCCTAATGCATACTAGACAAGTGCTCTACCACTGAGCTGCATGTCCAGCCTATCAGAGACTTTTGTCCCTGCCTCAGCAGAGTTCCTCGAATATAACAGTTGCTCAATAAATATGTTTTCTGTGGTATATGTGTGCAATGCAGTTTTATTCAGCCTTAAGGGAGAATGAATTATGTCATTTGCAGGAAAATGGATGGAACTTGAGAATGTCATATTAAGCAAAATAAGCCAAACTCAGAAGGTCAAGGGTCATATGTGTTTTCTCTTATGTGGAAACTAGAGAGGAAAAAGGAAAAGAAAGGGTGAAGTGGGGGGAAATCTCATGAAAATCAAAGGGAGATCCGTAGAATAAAAGAGACAGATGAGGAGAAGCAGAAAGAGGAGTGCTGGGGAGTGATGTTAGCTAAATCATGTGCGTATGTGAATGTGTAACAGTAAATCTCATCAATAGGAGTAAAAATGTGGAAAGGAAATATCTGTTTTCTGTATGTTTAGCTGGCTAGCTTATCTGGGCATGGTTTACACTTCTTCACTTGTGAACTATTACATTTACCATTTATTGGATGTGTACTATATACACCATGTGGTAGGCACTTAAATATATTATCAGTAATCCTTACCACCTTCCTGACAGGGTAGCATTGGTGGGCTGTGGATGAGGAAGGGAGAGGAAAGGAGTCAAAGATTTTTTCCTAGGTTTCTGACTTGAATACTAATCCAAAAGATAATGAATCCCCTAGGAAGGTTTATGAGATTTTCCCCCATAGGTTGTGTTTGTGATATCTGCAGATAGATACAGGAGTCTGTTCCTACAACAAAGGTCCCTCCTGCCTCCTGAAGCCCAGTTAGCCTGAAGATGGTGGAGTTCTTGATCTACCCAGAGCAGGGTGCTTGCTTTAGGAACTCTGGCTGAAAGCCATTATTTCCACTGTGCTCTAACTTGAGCGTGTGCAGTTTCTGTTCCAGATGATCGGGCTGAACAACGAACCTGTCTCATTTGTGGGGACCGTGCTACAGGCTTGCACTATGGGATCATCTCCTGCGAAGGCTGCAAAGGATTCTTCAAGCGAAGCATTTGCAACAAACGGGTATATCGATGCAGTCGCGACAAGAACTGTGTCATGTCTCGGAAGCAGAGGAACAGGTGCCAGTACTGCCGCCTACTCAAATGCCTCCAGATGGGGATGAACCGGAAGGGTGAGTGGTACTCAGAGGTCCTCACCCGCCCTCCCTTCACCCATCGCTGTGTCTTTAGTGTCAGAGGTTATACTCTGGAGTTACACGTTTCCCAAGCTTGCACTATGTATCTTATGCACTCGTATCTCAAAAATAAATCTGGCATAGTTCCTGCATATGGGACCCTCACAGTCTAAGTGAGCGGAAAGACTGGTAAGATGTTAAGGATTGTATAGGACCAAAGCACAGGCCCTGTGTGGCAAGAGCCCAGTTGACCATCCCAGTCCTGATTGGGATTAATATACTCCCCTAGTTTTTCAAAAGATAATGATAAAAAGTAGTAATTTTAGATGGCAAGTCATGCATGAGGTCTTGAATGCAGTATCATTTTGTTTGGGAAGACCATGGTGTGCTCAGGGGCTGGGTATGTTCAGAAGTCTGTATCCAGGTTGATGGAAGAGCTTATGGTTTCTTAGAAAGTTTTCTGAAAGCCATTAGCCTGAGACAACATGCATAAATCGATATTTTATTCAGATTAATTATTAAAGGGCAGCTTTGAAGGATGGATTGGAGAAAGGGAAACAGAAAACTACCTAGAAAGTTTTATTGTTTTGTTTTTTGTTTTGTTTTAAAGAGAGAAAGGGAGAGAATAAGAGAGAATTTTATTTATTTTTTCTTTTATTTATTGTTGTTTCTCCAACACTTGTTGTGTATGTGGTGCTGGGGTTTGAACCAAGGTATTCATGCATGCTAGGCAAGTACTCTGCCACTGAGCCAGTTTTTAGAAGAACTCAGAAAGAAGGTGTGGACACCAAAGTGTCACAGATGGGAGATATGGAAGGAGCTCACCTGATAGGAGTCGGTGACACGCTATTAGGCAACATCAGAAGTTGAAAATTTGCATTAAAAATAGTGACCCTACAAGAAGACAAGATCAAGCTAATGGGCAAGGTAGAGTAGAATATTCACCTTGTCAGTGTTGAGTCTGAAGTACCTCAGGACACCAAGAAGTTGAATATGTATAATTAGAACTGAGGTGAAAAGTCCTGCCTGCAAGCACAGAGGTAGAAATCACCCACACAGAGACTCTGGGTATAGACGAGAATAGAGCCAGTATGAGAACCTGAGGGGTATTCCCGTGCCGTTCAGGAGAAAGAGGCAGACTGTTCTGTGGACTTAGCAAGTTTACTTTGTGTCTGATACTCTGTGATCTTAATGGTAAAGTTGATACCTTTCAGAGTTTTCTAGAGGACTGGTAATGTGAAAAACAGCAGCGATTAAAGGTAGAGGAATTAGTCAGATTTGTTGAACTGTTCAAAGTGGTTTTGTAACATTAATGAATGTAAATGTCTAGATGTACTAGTTTTACTATGAGAATAATAAAAAGGATCTTTTTAAAACTTGCCCATCATAGCCTAGTACAGTTGTATATGCTTGTAATCTCAGCAATTTGGAAAGCAGAGGCAAGAGGATTTCAAGTTGGAAGCCAGTCGCAGCAAGTTAGCAAGACCCTCAGCAACTTAGTGAGACCCTGGGCTAGAGATGTGGCTCAGTGGATAAGTGGCCCTGGGTTTAATCCCTGGTACAAAAAAAAAAAAAAATGCCCATTATGAGGAAAGGTAAGAGAAATATGGAAGGGCATTTAGATAAATTTAGGTAGTTTGTAATTTATTTATAATGCCAAATGATTTTATCCCCCTGAATTGCATTTATAAACTGGAATAATAGTCAATAAAAGGGTTTTGTGTGTATTTATCAGTATACTGCATGGAAAGTGCGTAAGAGTTTCTGGTATATGTGAGTGCTCAATAGCATTCCATCCGCAGCACATACACACACAACTAAGTGACAGAGAAACAAAAACCAAGTGAAAACATAAATAAAATTGATTTTTTTTAAAACAGTGAGCAAGAGAGAGAATCAATTTCTATTGAACTTTTCACATGGATTCCGTTGCTCTGACATTTAGTTGTATACGTATAGTTGTGTACGTGGGTGCTGGGGTTTGAACCCGTGTACTCGTGCATGCAGGGCAAGCGCCATAACCACCAAGCCACTGCTCCAGCCCCAATAAAATTGATTTTTAAAAAAATTATCTTACTAATCAAGCAGAGTTTAGGGGTGATTATTATGACAGTGGTTTTGTTTGTTTGTTTGTTTGTTTGTTTTTAAAAGAGCAGGACAGTGACAGAGAGAGTGAATGACAGAATCAATTTTTATTTAGTTTTTCATGTGGCCTTCATTGCTCGGAAGCTTCGTAGTGTATGTGGTGCTGGGGTTTGAACCCAGGTACTCACACATGCCAGGCAAGCCCTGTAACCATTGAGCCACCACTCCAGCCCTTGTTATGACAATTTTAAGTTAAAATTTGTTGTTAATCAGAGCTTCTACCTAATCACATGAACAGCACTTCACACGTCTATGACATAGCTATTTGCATGTTGGAATGTCATGTCTACTGGATGCTAAACAAATGCCACAGTAAGGCATTTGAAGTGCTTCAGGTTTGATGGTCCCTGCCTGTCTTTCTGCCCTCTCCTTCCAGAACACTGCCTTTGGGATGACTTACACCATTCTGCCTACGCTCAGACTCTTCTTTTACCTGGAAATCCTTTCCCTGCTCCACTGTCACTTTCCTCTTATGAAAACCTTTCCCAGCCACCAGTACCAAACCAGTTTCTCATCACCCTTTGTTGCCTTCACACTGAATATTTTTACCAAAGCATAATTATGGGGTATCTTCTTACTAATTGCTCTGATGAATCATCTTCTTTGTTCAGTTAAAGTGTGAGTTGGGCTTCCAGCCAAACTCAGCTGTTTTAGGGAAGCAGAAACTTATAATTTCCCTCAGCGAATCTTGGAGATGCAACATGGAATTTGAGGGACAGAGAGCTGCCCATTTATTTGCTCACAGACCCTCAGCTGCCTAAGGAAGGCTGCCTCTCAGAGAGAAACCCTGCCACCTTCTGGTTGGTGCAGAGAAAGCAGGATTAAAATTACAGTTGCCATGGAATATTTTTAAAATATTTTTTATTAAGGAGTTAGTTATTGTACAATCATAAATGCATATAAAGTAACAATATGATATGCATTTGCTCCTAAACCAGAATTACTCCCACATCCCAGTCTCTTGATTCTTCTATATTTCGCCCCTACAAGTGATACAGATGTTTAGATGGTGAATTTTTCAGAACTAAATGATTGCATAAATATTATTTGGATTCTCAGGGGGGTAAAGAGTATGCTACATTGTTTATTGTCTCCCTAGATCCCTCCCTATCCTCCCTTCCTTTCCCCTTCTGCCATGGAATACTTTGAAGGTGAGAAATAATCTGTGTGAAAATATGTGGCTGATATATAGTTCTGTGCATTTGTCAAAACCCATAAAACTGTACACCACAGCACATACAAAACAGTGACTTCTACTGGATGTAAAAAATGTATTTTAATCAATCAAGATGTGGTCAGGTTGGGAGCAGGGGGCTGAGAACTGGAATGTGCACTGTGACAGTAAATGAATCTAACTGGTATTATACTAAATCACATAAACCACATTGATGAAATAGGGAAGAAAGGAGCTGACCTTGGAAAATTGTTTTGACTATATATTGTAAGGCTAAAGACACAAAGAATTGTGTACAAAGCACTCTAGTTTGTAAAATTTGTTTCTCTCAAGGTTACATGGTAGAGGGGCTGGTGCCGTGGCTCAGCGGTTATGGCACTTGCTTGGCGTGAGCGAGGACACGGGTCCATACCCCAGCTCTACGTACACAACAAAGTGCCAAAGCAACAAAAGCCACATGAGAAACTAAATGAAATTGATTTTCTCTCTTTCTCTCTCTCTCACTCTCCATCTCTATGTGGCTTTCATTGCTTTAACACGTAACTGGCTGAGCCACCACTCTAGCACCCCCTCTTTAAACAAAGAAAAAGGTTATGTGTTAGAAATTTTGTCCATACTTTAATTGTATACTGTGTACAAGCGAGTAAATAAACAGATTGTAGGTAATGAAAGTCAGGTTTCGGGCATCAGAGAAAGAAGTCTAATAAATCAGGAAAGGTGCCAGGTGCATTGGAGCACATCTGTAATCCCAGAGACTTGAGTAGCTAAAGCAAGAGGATCACAAGTTTGAGGCCGTCCTCAACCATTAAGGAGATACTGGCTCAAAATACAAAGTAAAAAGGGCCAAGGGTGTAGCTCAGTGGCCTCAGAGCAGTGAAAACCAGATGAAAAACTAAATAAAGTTAATTCTCTCTTTCTCTCTCTCTTAAAAAAAAAAAAAAAGGAAGGACTAAAGAAAAAGAAAGAACAGCAGCATATCAAAAGGGCACAGAACTCAACCTGCAAGTGCTTCCAGTGGCCAAGGTTGGGACAACTTGGGCAAAAAATAACACTAGTATTAGGGGGTTTCGTTTGTTTGTTTGTTTTGTAAAGAGAAAGGGAGAAAGAGAAAGGGAGAGAGTGAGAGAATCAGTTTTATTTATTTTTTCATCTGGCCTTTTTTTTCCCCAACACTTGGTTGTGGACTTAGTGCTGGGATTTGACCCCTGGTTCTCTCGCATGCCAGGCAAGCTCCAACCCCTGAGCCACTGCTCCAGCCCCTAGTACTAGTTTTTAACCCAAGGAATAAAATAAATATCCATGAGTTCATGCTGAAAGAAATGCCTAAGTCAGTAAAGTGAAGTGACAGTTCTTCCTGTAAGAGAATTCCAGTTAATAAATGTTGAAGCGCGAGGGAAATGGAAAATCACCGTTAGAGCACCACAGCATTGACTCTGCACGCAGACTCAGCCGAGAGACACCAACATAAGTGGGCATTTTAAACAATATTGTATAATCTGATATCTAGAAATTACAAAGAAGAAAATATTCTTCATAGAAAATTCTACTTTACTTTAGCCAAGGTATATATGTTAGCCAAGCAATTAAGGTTAACATCAATACAACACACTGACATTATTACTCTTGATATGATACACTGAGAAGGCGTAGGCACACACACACAGAAAGCTAAGTTCATTGTCAGTCTAATCTCCAGAAAACAGATCAGTCCATAGGGACATTCTTGAAAATAAATGATATTCTATAGCATACTCTGAGAAAGTGTCAGGGTCACAGATGAGGGAGACTACAGGACTGCCACAGATCAGAGAAAATTATGGAGAAATGATCATGAAATACCATGTGAGATCCAGGATTGAACAAAAAAGGACATCAGTGAAACACTGGAAGAATCCAAATAAAGTCTTTACTTTTGTTAATAATATTGTACCAAAATTTGTTCCTTAGTTTTGATAGTCCATGGTATATGGGTGTAAGTAGGGCAAATGTAAAGTGTACAGTCTATGGAAACTCCATACTGTTTTTGGAACTCTTCTGTAAGTCTAACCTTGCTTCAAATTTTTAAGAAATAAGTTTCAAAACTATTAAGGGCCATTTGTGGCTGGGGCTTTCTTGCCGTGTGTGAGCCAGCAGGCTGTGGTCTCCATCCTTAGATAGAGAATTAAATATCTTTCAAACTTGAAAGTTGCCTGGTCAGGAAATAATTAGCAAGGTAGCGAGTGAGAGCTAAAGGAGGACAGTGAGTGGCGGCCGAGCCCTGCCTTTTAATCCCTGTGATTGCCCTAGTACCCCCTACATATATCCCTCCCGTAAATCACCAGCTTCAGGGTAAAGTCAGTCTCTTCAAAATGATTTTCTTCTTCCTTTTCGGTTTTCTATGTTTTTCAGTACCAGAGATTGAACCGAGGGGCCCTTAACCATTGAGTCACATCCCAGCCCTTTTAAATTTTTATTTTGAGACAGGGCCTCACTAAGTGCTAAGGCTGGCCTCAAACTTGCTATCCTTTGCCTCCTGAGGCTGGAATTATCATGCACCACCATGCCTGACTCTCAAAGTGGTTTTCAAGGCCCCTCTGACTAGGGCATTGGTTACATCATTCCTTCCCTTCTCTCTGTGCTGTTCACCATCATAATCTGCTTTCCAACCCAGTTCTCCAAAAGCTCCATGTTTTGGAGAGGCTTTGCATATTTGGTTTCATCTTCCTGGAAATTCTTCTCCTTCTTCTTCACCTGACTTCTACACTGTATACTTTTCTTTCAAGGCTCAACTTTTATCTGTAACATTCTCTAGAAGTCTTCTCTGGCATACACATCCCACACCAATAGACCCTCCTTTTTTCCCCACTGCCCTTGGTATACCCTCCACTGTGGCCCTAATCACCTTGTGCTGTCTATCTGTTCACTTGTCTGTTTCCCCATTGTTAGATAGTGAGACCTTTGAGGATCATGACCAAGTCCTACTTTTCTGTGTCCCTCAGCAGATAACCCAGATTGATGAGGATGGGGAGTCCCACAGGAACCCGATCACAGAGGGTCTTGAGTGCCAAGCTGAGGAACTTGGGCTTTTCGCCCCTGTTGGAGAGCCACCAGCAGATTTTTGAGCAGGGCTTGGATACAGTTAGCTTTGTGTCACGTTTCTGGTTTCTGGGTTGATCAGTCAAAATCTAGGTTGAAATTTCAGCTCTGTCAGTTCTTCCCTGAGTAACCTAGAGCAAGTATCTTTCCCTTGCTCAGCTCTACTTCCTCATCTGTAAAATTGATGGAATAATAGTAAAAATGTCTACCTTCCAAGGTGGTTGTGATGATCAAATGACATACCATACAAGCAATTGTGAGCGTTAAAATAGATGCGGGTCTTTGTTTTAAAAGAGGTCCTATGACACATTAAATTTTTTCCCTGCACTTCAGGCAGTTTATTTTGGACAAATGTTATTATCTTTACTTTATATTCTTTTTAAAAACTAAGTTAATCTTCAAAACGAATTCATCTCTTCAGTGAATAAAAGAAGTCATTATTTTAAATGCATATTAGAGTAAATATATGATTAAGAGTTTATGTACCACATAGAAGTATCTTCTATTTCTCCAATAAGACACACACACGTTGTAGGAAATGGTGGTAATGGAAAGAAGGCTGGTCTTAGAGTTTTTACAGCCTGAGTTCCAACCTTGACTCTGATATTTATTTTCTGTCTGTCTCCTTAAGCAAAATTCTTCATTTCTCTAAGCCTTAGATTCAGCTCTTTAATGGGAACAATACTAATACTCTCCTCCTGAGTTTTTACCCAGGATAATAGTATCTAACTCATACTGCGTGTCTGCGTGTGTGAATTTCCTTGTTGCAGTTGGGGTTGAGGGATTCATAAACTTTTCAATTTCAGAACAAGAAAATGCAAGATAGAAATCTTTAGGATCTATAATCCTTTAAACTAAACAAAACAAATAAACAAAAACAGTAAAGCCTATTGAGTTCCTTTCTCAATCTCCAGGACAGTGAGTGTGAGATGTCAACTGAAAGATATTCAATTTTGCATCCACCAGTGATAGGTCTTTGTTTTGTAGTTCTGAGCTGAAACAAAGACACATGAGGTGTCACTATTAGAAGTGTGTGAAGACTGCCATTGGCCTACAATAGTAGAGAAGGAATTTTAAGGATTTTTAGATGTTAAAATTAGGTTTAAAGCGAGCTCCCCAGCAGTAGACAGCAGACATCAAGCTTAAGAAAGGCCATGTGTGTTTCTCACTCCAAATTCATAGCAGACTTACAAAGCTGCTCTCTTGCCTCTGTTGCCTCTGTTTTGTAGATGAAGATATTAAGACTTTTACAATGTTTAAAATGGAATTTTTGTTTGCTTCACTCCTATATTCAGAGGAAAGAGGTTGGGGAGAAAGAGTTGTACTGAGGAACTGTTCATCTGCTGGGCTTGGTGCTTGTTTTAGCCGTGCTGTTTTATATACCAGGACAAGTACCAGTATCCCCTCTTTACTCTTCAGTAAACTAAGGTTCAGAGGGGTGAAGAAATTTGTAATTACACAGACCAGTTGGAAATAGGATTTGGACCCAAACTTTTCGAATTCTGAAAATGTATAATCTTCTGAGGACACCAAGAATAATGTCTGCTTTAAGGAAATGAACTTCCTGTCAGAAACTGTCATGACCTGTAGTCCCAGTAGCTTGGGAGGCTGAGGCAGATGGGGATTGCAAGTTCAAAGCCAGCCTCAGCAATTTAGTGAGCCACTAAGCAACTTAGCAAAAGCATGTTTCAAAATAAAATATAATTAAAGGGTTGGGGATGTGTCTCAGTGGTTAAGTACTTCTAGGTTCAATCCTTGATACCAAAAAAAAAAAAAAGAGGAAAAAAAGACGGAAACAGTTGCTTGCTTAGAGCCCTCACCTTTGGCAGCAACCAACCCTGCCTAGATTCCTTATTTGATTTTGGTGGCGGCGGCAGGTGTATTGTGGCAAAGCTTGCCCCCACATGACTCTATTGCATCTCTGCCTGTGGCCTGGCTCTTCAGCTAAGGGCCATACCCATAGCAGGGTATTCTAGGCTGACTTGGCCCCACGTGGCTTCTCCATCCTCACCTTGCTTCCATCCTCACCTTGCTCCTCCACATCCCACCCCCTCCCCCAGTGTCTTCCATATCCTGCCACTTGGAAGTTCCCAGAAAGAATAGTCCATTCTTTCAACTTGAAGCTTTTCTATACTCTGTTCAGTCAACCCGGAACACCCTTTTCCTGCCTGCCTAAATTCTCCTCATCCTTTAAGACTTAGTTCAGAAGTTGTCTTTTCCAGAATTACGCCTGTGGTTGGACACCAGGTTCCCACTTTAATTGCAAATCAGGGCTTCCTTCTTGTGCCTCCATTTTAAGTGCTCCATTAACAGTGATGGTAATAGTATTAGTAGTTGTTATTAGTGAGGATGGTGCTATTTAAAGGATGTTTTGTGTAGGTAGAAAATGCTGAGCAAGCTCCTTCAACTGCAAAGGAACTCTACTTACTGCCTTTGCGCCAGAAAAATCAAAGTTGCCATTTAAAAAAAAAAAATCCGTCCTCCTGATTCTGTAAATCAGACCTAAACTTAGGTTGGGAATAAAAAATATTTTATTTAAAAATGTAAATATTCTTTCTTCCTTCCTTCCCTGGAGTTTGCCAAAGCCATCATCTTGGTGGGATATATGTAACTTATATGTAACTGTGGCACTGGTTAACAACGCTGTCACTTAGTAGAGTGTGTTGAATGTGCACAGTGTGTGCTGTATGTTCTTGGTGTCTTAGGGGCCCAGAGGTATCTGCTGCCTATAAGGTAGGCTGTAATAACAGAAGAGAGTATGTGCTTTGGGTCCAAAAATACCTGTTTTAATCTTGGCTTCACCAATTACTGTCTTGTTGCTTTTGGCCTAGTAAGTTCTCTTTTTAAGTGTAGACTTCTGTGAGCATCCTGACTGTTCATGACTTACGTTTCTTTCCAGCTATCAGAGAAGATGGCATGCCTGGAGGCCGGAATAAGAGCATCGGGCCAGTCCAGGTAAGTTCTAGGCTGCACTCTCGAGCCATCCCAGAAGCCTAGTCTCCTTAGCTGCTCACCTTGGTCTGCTTGTTTGCTGCTGGGGAAAGTCAGCTCTACTTTCGTTTCTATAAAATTGCTTTTATAGCCTCGATGTATAAGTGCTTAAATGTATGAGTTAATGGTTAAAACTCTTCCTGCACTTTCCCCTTACCCTTCCTAAGGATTTCATAGACCATGAAACCTGGTTCTATTTCTGAACCATTCAGAGGATTTTGGGGGTGGGGTGGGGGGGTCAATCAATCACTTAAGATTGTAGATAACTTAGCCTAGCAGAAATCAGTAAGACTACTTTACTATTCATTTCATCTAAAAATATATTGGCAAAATGTTCATTACCTTATTTGCAGAGTAGGAATAATATCCCCACTCAGTCCCACACATACCACAAATATCATAAATATTTGCTAAGTTCCTACTTTGCCAGGCTTCCCACTCCCTTTCTTTTCTTGGTACCCAGGGGCACTTAACCACTGAGCCACATCCCCAGCCTGTTTTATTTTTTGTTTTGAGACAGGGTCTCACTAAGTTACTGAGGCTGGCTTTAAACTTGTGATTCTCCTGCCTCAGCCTCCCTAGTTGCTGGCATTATAGACTCAGCTACATCCCTAGCTCCCCTGGTCAGGCTCTATACTGTGAACTTAGTCTAGTGGGAAAGACAGAGATGTAAGCAGGACACCACAGGAGAATGAGATTTAACAGAAAATGACCTCTCCACTGCATGGGCCTGATGCTCCATCCCAAGCAGCACAGAGGGAGGGACTTCTATTCTGTTTGGGCAGGAACCATGGTTGGGGACTGGAGACACTCAGAGAAAGCTTCCTTGAGAAGGCAAAGTTTAAATTCAGTCTTGAAAGAGGAGGAATAATTAGCTATACTGGGAAAGGGTGAGAAACCAAGCATTTTTTATTTTTACTAGACCCAACAATTAATGTTTACAGGAGTAACAAGGAGTTTATTCAGTGAGGGTAGGAACGTTTAGCTCATGTGATAGAGTGGCAGGAGATAAGGCAGATTCCTTGAATTTGGAGTTAGTTGTTATAGAGAGGCCTTCACCTATCCTTGACTATAACAACTAAGATTATTATTATTATGATGATGATGATTTTTTTCCGGTACTAGGGTTGAACCTGGGACCTTGTACACGCTAGGCAAGCACTCTAGAAAAATCATTCTAACAAGGGAATATTTTTAGTTTGTAAAGAGTGAAATGAGGATGAATAAAACTGAGGAAGAAAAACTAGTGAAAAGGGTTTTACAGAAGTCCAATCCAGGAGGTGTAGGTCACAGTCTGAAGTAAAGCAGTGACAGTGCAGATGGAGAGGAGGGAGTCAAGGGAGAGTTAATTGATGGAATTTCTCCAATTAAATATGAATAAATGGAGGCTGGAGCAGTGGCTCAGCGGTTACAGTGCTTGCCTGACATGCACAAGTACATGAGTTCAAACCCCAGCACCACATGCACAATGAAGTCTCGGAGCACCGAAAGCCGCATGAAAAACTGAATAAAATTAACATTCTCTCTCTCTCTCTCTCTTTCTCTCTCACTGTCCCTCACTCTTTAAAAGAAAGTGAACAAATGAAAGTAAGTCAGGAGTTCAGAGACATACACTAATGTATGGGACATTTCCTATCCTGTAAGCTAGGTATGCTAGGTACATAATATTGTAGTCAGTCAGGGAGTGTGTATGGATATAAGATCCCCAACTCTGCTGTTTTTTTTTTTTAAGAGAATTTTATTTTTTTACCTGGCCTTTATTTCTCTGACACTTAGTTGTGTACATGAACTGCTAAGCCACCACTCCATTCTCCTGCTGTTTTTTTTTTAATAATTTTTATTCTTATTTTTTAAGTCATATATATCTTTTTCTTTCTTTCTTTCTTTTTTAAGAGAGAAGGATAGGGGCTGGAGTGGTGGCTCAGCGGTTTCAAACCCCAGCACCACGTACACAACTAAGTGTTGGAGCAACTAAGGCCATGTGAAAAACTAAATAAAGGTGTTTCTCTCTTTCTCTGTCTCTCTCACTGTCCCTCTCTCTTTAAAAAAGAGAGAGAGAGGGGATAGTGTGAAAGAGAGACATAGAGACTGTTTTATTTTAGTTTTTCATGTGGCTTTCATTGCTCCGAGACTTCGTTTTGTATGTGGTGCTGGGGTTTGAACTCGCATACTTGCACATGCCAGGCAAGCTCTGAGCACCATCCAGCCCCAAGTATATCTCTTTTAAGTTAATTTATTTTAACCTGGACTAGTAGTTCCTGGTTTTTTGTTGTTGTTTGTTTGTTTTTAATGTTAAAAAACATGTAACAGGCTGGAGTGGTGGCTGGGTGGTTATGGTGCTTGCCCGGCATACACGAGTCATGGATTCAAACACCAGTACGTGCACAACTAAGTGTCAGAGCAATGAAAGCCATGTGAAAAAAAAACTCAATAAAAATTGATTCATTCTCTCTCTCTCACACTCTGTCACTGTCCTTCTCTCTTTAAAAAAAAAAAAAAAAAAAAAAAAAAAAAAAAAAACATGTAACATGCTGGGCCAGCTAGTGCATGTCTGTAATACTTGGGTGGCTGAGGCAGGAGGATCACAAGTATAAGGCCAACCTGGGCAACTTAGCAAGATCTTGTCTCAGAGAAAGAAATAAAAGAGGGCCGAGCATGACAAAAACATTTTAAACAGAAACGTGTAACATGAGATCTACTTTGACAACTTTTTTTTTCCCTTTGCAGTCCTGGAGCTTGACCTTGGGCATGCGAGGCAAGCACTCTACCACTAAGTTGTACTCAGTCCCTTTTGTTTTATTTTGAAACAGGGTCTAAGTTGCCCAAGCTGGCCTCAAATTTGTGATCCTCCTGCCTCTACTCCCAAGTAGTTGGAATTAATAGGCATGCACCACTGCAAGTAATTACATTGACAGATTTTTAAGTGTCCCGCACAGTGTAGCGCATTGTTATACAACATATCTCTAGAACTTTTCATCTTTTTTTCCACATTTTTATTGCTGCATTATAGTTGTAGATAATGATGGGCTCTGTTGCTACATATTCATACATGCACACAATATAACAATGATTTGGCCAGTATGCCTCCCCCAGCGTGCTCCCTCATTCTCTCCCCCTGGTCCCTTTCTTCTACTGATCTCCCTTTGATTTTCTTCCTTTTCCCAGTTTTTGTTGATTGCATGGGAATTATTTATTATCTTAGAGGTGCAAAATTTTACTTTTTTTTTTTTTTGAAGAGAGAGAGAGGGAGAAAAAGAATATTTATTTATTTATTTATTTATTCATTTAGCCTCTGTTTCTCTGACACTTAGTTGTTTATGTGGTACAGGGGTTTGCATCCAAGTCCTCATGCTTGCCAGGCAAGTGCTCTAACTACTGAACCACTACTCCAGCCCCAAAATGTACTTTTTTAATCCTCCACTTTTCCTTCCTGTACTTCCTCCCTTTCTCTTTCCTTTACTAGATTTCCTTTAGCTTGTCTACTTGTATTTGAATGGTAGAACTTTTCATCTTGCATTACTGAAGCACTGTACAACAACTTTTTTGAGAGAGAGAGAAGGACAGTGAGTGAGAGAGAGAGTCAGAGAGAATCAGCTTTTATTGAGTTTTTCGCATGGCTTTTGTTGTTCTGACAGTTAGCTGTGTACGTGGGTGCTGGAGTTTGAACTCGTTCTGTGCATGCTGGGGAAGTGCCATACCCGCTGAACAACTACTTCAGCCCCTATACAGCAACTCTTTTTTTTTTTTTTTTTTTTTTAAGAAAGAGGGGTGGGGAGAGAGAGAGAGAAGCAATCTTTATTTAGTTTTTCATGTGACTTTCATTCCTCAGACACTATTTTGTGTATGTGGTGCTGGGGTTTGAACTCACATCCTCATGCTTGCCAGGCAAGTGCTGTAACCTCTGAGCCACCACTTCAGCCCCATGTATAGCAACTCTTAAGAGCAACTCCCTAACCTCCCTCCCCCAGACCCTGGCAACCACCATTCTACTTTACATTTCTAAGAATTTGACTACTTTAGATACCTTAAAAAGTAGAATCATGGGGTTGGGGATTTGGCTCAGTGGCAGAGCGCTTGCCTAGCATACACAAGGCCCCAAGTTTGGTCCTCAGTCCTAAAAAAAAAAAAGAAAAGTAGAATCATGAACTATTTAACTTGTGGCTTATTTCATTTAGCATAATGCTCTCAAGTTTTATCCTTGTAGCATGTAATAGAATTTCCTTCTTCTTTAATACTTTGTAAGTTTATACAATATTTTCTTTATCCGTTCCTCCATCATTGCACATATAGACTGTTTCCACTTCTTGACTGTTTTGAATAATTTTGCAATGAACATGGAAGTGCAAATATCTCTTAGATCCTGATTTCAGTTCTCTTCGGCAGATCCCCAGAAGTGGGCTTTCTGGATCATATGGTAGTTGTATTTTAAGAATCTTAAAAACTTTTAATGTTTTGAGGAACATCCATATTGTTTTCCAGAGCAGCTGCACCACTTATATTCCCGCCCACAGTGCATAAATCCTTCCAACTCAAACTTTCTTGCTTCTTTGCTCTAGCATCCTGTGCGTAGAACAAGGGAGGTGATTTTGTCTCCATTTTTCAGATGAGGAGACTGAGGCTCAGAGAGCTTGAGTTTTACATTACTAGCACACAGCTAGAAAATGAGGAATTTGAACCAGGTTTAAGTACTTTCAACATGTTCTGTCCCCTATTCACTACATCAGTGATTGCCCAGGGTCCCATCAGTGCTCAGGGAGAAAGATAGGTGCATCCCCCAGCTGGAATAAGCAGACTTCACCAGGACTGGCCCTTTCCACCCAGCCCAGGTTCTTCCAGTCTTCCAAGCTGTGGTCTGGCTCTTGCTGTCATCACTGATGCTGCAAACAATGGTTTTAGAGTTCTGAGGATCCCTGAAGAGAAAAGACAGTCATATTTTAGGTCCCCCTCCACCTTTTTTTCTTTTTAAGCTATACATGACTGAATTTTTAAAAAGCCCTCCAATGTAATATGTCATCGAAGGAATTTCAAACCAACCATTCAGTTTATACATCAGTTAAATGTTTCTTCTTTCCCCTGTAAGTGCTCTATGCTAGCTGTCTGCACCTGTATTTATGATAAAGGTAACTCAGCATTCCCTCAGAGGCTAGTAGAGCAAAGATGCATGCAGGTTTGAGTCCGATGGCTTTAGAGAAAGTGTCCTCTCAGGTTTCCATAGGAACAGCTCATGAAAATCCATCTGGCCCCTCCTTAGCACTTAATCTCCTATGAGCTGCGAGGAGCCAGTTAGGCCTCAGCTCTGGGTTAGAGACTATGGAAGTCTCTTTGCTCTCTCTATGGTAGTCCAGTGGTGGCCCTGGACTGAATACTTGCGTACTTTGGCCTCTTCCTCAAACTCCTGCCCAGACATAGGCACACAGTGTGACCTAGTGTAAGTTGGTTCACTTGTACGAGCTGCCATTTCTTCCTTCATTTAATAGGCTTAGGAATGTGTTTCCTCCTGGGAAGAATTTTCATTTCCTTCTGGCACATGGTCAGCATTTAATTGTGGAATGCTTGTTTATGTATTCAACATGCGTTTAGTAAGTACTATTTCTTTTCTTGTGCTATCAGGGCCTTAGACTTTTAGAGAATATTTTTATGATATATTACCATAGTGCTGTTAAAATAACAATGAAACCTGAGCACAGTGGCATACACCTATAGTCAGCTCATCCATCATTGATGGTATGTGCCAGGCCCCATCCTAGTATTTGGTTTGTATTAACTAATTTAATCCTCACAAGAATCCCATAAGATAAAGAGTGTTATTCTCCCTGCCATAAGATGAAGGAAATTAGGTTCAAATAGTTAAATGACTTGCCCAAGACTGTGCAAGTTAGAAGTGGCGTAAGCTGGATTTGAACAGGTTGTCTGGCGCTAGGATTCATAGCCCAACCACTGTACTGCTGTGCTCCTACTGAAATACCAGACTTACAAATGAATAGAAGAACCTAAAAATTCTGCCCAGAAAGCTTTATAAAGGAAGTAACATTTGAACTGACACAAGACTCATAGGAGATTGTTATTGAGTTAGGAAAGTGTGGACTCAGGGTCAAAGAGGAGGAGTGTTGAGGAACATATGGACTGTGTGGCAGGAGAGCAGGATATACGGGTAAGGGGAGGCCCTGGTGGACTCTGTATGGTGCTAGAGAGCAAGCAGTCGAGCTGTATAAGATTAGGGGAGACCTGAAGCATCAGGGGGAGGAGAAGGAATCTGGGTTTTTCTCTACAGATTTCTAGAAATCCCATGAAATTTTTTAAAAAGCTCTGAGTCCTAAAGAACAAACAGAGGGTGTTTTAAGCACCCAGTCTCACATATACTCGTTTTTTTTGTCAAAGATATCAGAGGAAGAGATTGAAAGGATCATGTCTGGGCAGGAATTTGAGGAAGAAGCCAATCACTGGAGCAACCATGGTGACAGCGACCACAGTTCACCTGGGAACAGGGCTTCAGAAAGCAACCAGCCCTCCCCAGGCTCCACCTTGTCCTCTAGGTAAGCTTTAAGGCAAACCCAATATCACCATCTAGCGTCTCCCCAAAGAGTGGAACACAAGGAACCTCTGGCCAAGTGTCCCTGTCCTCAGCTACTCAGCTCTGCCTTTAGGGTGTGAAAGCAGCCACAGATAACATGTAAACCAGTAAATTTGACTTACTGGTTTACAAAACCTCATTTACCAAAACAAACCATGGCAGTATTTGGCCTACAGGCTGCAGTTTGCCAAACTTGGTTATAGAACATACATCTAGGCAAAAGCTAAAGAGTAAAAAAAAAAAAATTAGTCAAGAGAATGGTGAGATTTCTCCAAGGAGAAGCCAGGTATGAATCTACCTTCCTCTTCATATTTAATCATAGCTTTTATTATATTCAGCTGTTCTTTAGTTTACACCTTCCTTTGAATAGTTAGGGGGTTGTTGCCACATGCCACATTCCTTGCTTAATACTGGATTTGTTTTGTGACCTGGCAAGGCACTTAGTCTGCCTTGCTTTCATTTTCCTAGCAGTAACATAGTGCAAACACCCACTTCTGTCATCCTAATCTACGAGTATCCATTAAAAACTCTTCAAACATGGTACCTGTACAAAGAATTCATCCGACTGATATGTATTCAATACCCACTCTGGAGTGTCCAACGGTGAGCCCTGCATTTATGTACACACACAGTCCTGTCTCATAGATGGGAATCTAGTAGGGCAGACACGCATATAACCATTAATTATGTCCCTTGGCTTGATGAGACATAGATCTCATGACCAAAAAACACCTAAGCCACTTGCTAGCTCTTTTCCTTTGAGTAGGCACTTGACCTGCCTTGGCTTTGCTTGACATGAAGTTTTTCTTTCCAGTAGGTCTGTGGAACTAAATGGATTCATGACATTCAGAGATCAGTACATGGGGATGTCTGTGCCTCCACATTATCAATGTATACCACACCTTTTTAGTTATTCTGGCCACTCACCACTTCTGCCCCCACAAGCTCGCAGCCTAGACCCCCAGTCATACAGCCTGATTCACCAGCTGATGTCAGCTGAGGACCTGGAGCCACTGGGCACACCCATGTTGATCGAAGATGGGTAAGTGAGCTCTGCCCTGCTTGACCCGGGCAATCTTAATGTGCTCCTGCATTCGCCTGCACCCAGGCTTTGGGACGATCTGAGAGGTTACTGAGCGATGACTCAAGCATCAGAAAGCAAACTGGTGCTCATCTTCCACCAGTCCTTAAGCACCTTGTCTCATACAGTCCCTGTGGAATTGGGATTGAAGGGCTTTGTTTCTGCGTGGTCAGCCAGTCCCTGGGAGATGTCTGAGTGCTTCTGTACCATAAATGAGCTATAATTCTGGGAATGATCATCCATCAGGTCTAGGTTCTGTAAAGCACTTAAAGCCCTACCTGGTTGTGGCCTATCTGCATCCCTTGCCCGGTGGCGTCTGTCTACTTTGGGGGACCTGAGTCGGTGGGAAACCCTCTTGGTCTGCAGTTGGCTCCACTTGAGTACATTCTAGTTCAGCCTTCAGACCCACCCATCGCTTACCCTTAGGCCTAGAGCAACGGTTGCTTGAGTGTTATCAAGTTCATACCTCCCAGAAGGTATCCTGAGGTTTTTCTTGAGCTAGTCTATCGTTTCAGAAGAGGAGATTCAAATATCCACCAATAAAACGGTCATACAGACATATACATACATACATATAAATATACATATATATTTGTATATATATATATATATGGATGTGGGGATATGAGAAAGAGGATTCTATGGGAACTTAAGAGGAAGAAAGCTGGAACCCCTGACTGTATGTCCTCAGAAGCCCACTTTAGGTCAGAGTTGAAAAATGCTCTGCTCCTTCCATCCATCAGCCTGAATTGCTGAGCAACTCTGGTTCCTGAACTCTCACCACCAGAGGGTGCAGTGAGAACATGAAACGCTTCTGAACTTGTTCTGTTGGCTTTGGCTGTCCCGCCCCAAGGCTCATTTTTGTGCTCTTTCCTTTATTTGGATGGGCACCAGATCATCCCGTTGAAGTTCTCATTGCTAAGAGTGACTGGTAATTTTCTCTAAGACATAGAACATTAGAAGACACCAACTTCAAAAGTGGTACTCCCTGCCTCTCAGGGTCTCCTCTTGCCCCTGTAAGAGTTCTGTTTCTGTTCATGCTTGAATAAGTCCTGCTCCTTTCGTCTGGGGGAGCGGTGTCACACTCCCTTATAATTGCACAGATTTCTAAACCTGCTTTCCCCTCCGCAACCTTTTCTCACTAAACCCATCTCTTTAGCCTGGAGCTTGCTTCTGGTCTCAGTCCTGCCCCTTTATAAGAAAATTAAATTGAATGAAACTAGAGGTCTGTAGTCATGGGGAAGGAGAACTGCCAGGGACACTTTGTACCTTTAAGAGTGTCCTCTCCCTGGGGTCCTATCCTTCCCCTCTGGCTGATGGACGTGATTTTCCCATCCCTGCCCCCAGATACGCTGTGACACAGGCAGAGCTGTTTGCCCTGCTCTGCCGCCTGGCCGACGAGCTGCTCTTTAGGCAGATTGCCTGGATCAAGAAGCTGCCTTTCTTCTGCGAGCTCTCAATCAAGGATTACACGTGCCTCTTGAGCTCCACATGGCAGGAGTTAATCCTGCTATCGTCCCTCACAGTGTACAGCAAGCAGATCTTTGGGGAGCTGGCTGATGTTACCGCCAAGTACTCACCCTCTGATGAAGAACTACACAGGTGAGGGCTACTGGCTGGGGAGGAAACCCCAAGCAACCAAACCCTTGTCATTCCTGGCCCTCGAAAGGATGCTATTCAACCACACATAACCTGAGTTAGAATTCTCATTCTGCCACTCTGTGATGTTGGCTAAGTCTCTGATCCACAGATTCTGAATTTATAAAATGGGATGATAACAATACCTCTCCAACAAGGTGGTTATAAGAGTAAATGTTGTACAGTCAAACTTAGTAGAAGCTAAATTGCATTTTTATTACATCTGGATTACTGAAAAAAAGATATTGTATCTAAACTGCCTACAGGGCAAGAGAGGTTTGGAACTGTAGTTTACAATCCAGGAAAGAGATCGGGAGGTCACATTGGTCCCTATGGTATGCCAGGCACTAGGATAGGTGGATTATGTTACCGTCTTATTTCTTTTCCCCAGCCTGCAGCATTATAGGTGTCATTATGCCTATTTTATAGGTGAGAAAATGAAGTTCAGACCTTGAGGTTTGAAGGCAGAGCCTAGAATTGATCTGACACCTACCTAATTGCAAAGTTTAGGCTCTTTCATGTCATCTCAGATGCAGTGAGATGTAAGAGCATGTGACTAAGGCCTGAACCGTTTTCCTTGCTGTTTTCTGCCAAAAAGTTCCATACCAGATAACCAGCATCCTTCTGTCATCCCTGCTGCTTCAATGGCCTGTCCAAGCACTTTTTCAGTCACTCACCTAGGGACATGGTGGCCATATTTTCTGACCTCAAAATCAAGACAAATCAAGATCAACTTTTCTGTCTTATTAATTTATCTGTATGAAATGTGTTATGTAGCTTAATTCACATCTAAGTAGACATTTCAATAAATCACCTTTCTTGGTCATTTTTAAATAATGGAAGTCATGGGAACTCAGGGCTCCCAGAAGGAAGGAAAGAAAAGATGGGTGAAAGCTGGAAAAAGTGAAGTACCAACCCCCATACTTTCTTCCCTGGCTAGGGTGCATCTCCCCCTCCCCACCCAGTCACAGCATGTAAACAAGGCCAAGGCTTAAGCATAGAGCAAAATTCCAAGACCTTCGGAGGCCTTTTGCACAGCCTTTTGCACAGGAAGAGCCTGGGTGCTGACCCTTTCCCCTGGTTTTCTAATAATTCCTTATTAATGATGCTTACTGGCTTCAGGGTGATCTATAAATGACAGAGTTTTGAACTCAGCTTACACTTTGTCCTACAAACAGTGCTTTCTAATTTTGCAGATGACCTAACCCCTTGTTCAGAGCCTCTTAATTCACTGTTTCCATCAAATTCCTGTCTCCAGCTCCATAACTCTGGGCCAAGGGATGTTTGGATGTCATTTGGGCCGCTCCACGTTTGTCAAAGATTGCAGAGCTGCCCAGGGAGCCCAGTCTCCTTATGTTCCTAGAATCTACCAGTTTGGCCTGGGGCTACCTATAGGATCAGCCTCTGGACTTGCTTCTAGTACAGTGATAGGTTTTCCCCAGTCCCCTGTGGATAGACAGGGATCACTGGAGTGCAAGACTCTGGCTTTGGCCTTCATAAGGTCCCTTACCCCGCTGCAGCTAATCTCTTGAGCCCCAAGACCAAGGCAGGCACCTGTAACAGATGAATTAGTAAGGAAAATTTTATTTCCTAGTAAAGTTCCCTTTACTAAGGAAGATCTTTTTTTTAATACATTTTATTTTATTTTAAATAGAGGAGGATAGTGAGAGAGAGATACAGAGAGAGAGAGAATCAATTTTTATTGAGTTTTTCACATGGCTTTCGTTACTCTGATACTCAGTTGTATACATGGGTGCTGGGGTTTGAACTGGTGTACTTGCACATGGCAGGCAAGCGCTGTAACCACCAAGCTACCGCTCCAGCCCCACTAAGGAAGATCTAAAGCAGCACTGTCCAAAAGAATAACCACTATCCTCCTGGGGCTTTTTAAAGTTAAATTAATTAAAATTAAAAATCTAATTCCTTGGAGACCGGAGTGGTGGCTCGGCAGTAGAGCGCTTGCCTGGCATGTGCAAGGACCTGGGTTCAAACCCCAGCACCACATACACAACTGTGTGTCAAAAAACAACAACAACAACAAAAAAAAAAACAGATGGAAAAATAAACTCATTCTCTTAAAAAAAAAATCCAGGTCCTCATCCGTTCTAGGCACATTTCAAGTGCTCAGTAGCCACTTATGGCTCATGACTACTATACTAGATAGGGCAAATATTGGCCATTTCCATTGTCACAGAAAGTTCTGTGAAACAGTGCTGACCCTACAACACATGCTGCTGCCGAACTCTCAGGTGGGCTTTGATGGTAAGAAATGGATTTGTTGTTAGGTTCTTACTCTGCTGTGGAACCCATCGCTGGAAGTGTAAGAGCCAAGCTTCAACTTGTTAGTTCTGACCCCTGCCATTTACTGAGCATGTCGTGTGTTCAGGGAGGTGTTCGGGGATCACAGGTAATGCAGACGTGATTTTGGGCTCTGAGAGTCCATATTCTTGGGTTAGAGGGTTGCCCTGCAGGTAGAAACAGGGTCATACTGGTAGGGACCAAGGGGAGTGCGTGGGGACCAAGGGGAGCACACGCAGGAGCGAGAGCTACTTGCGGCAGCAGGGAAGGCTTACCAGAGGAATAGGCATTCGGGGGCTGGGGGTCTCGCTCAGGGTAGAGTGCTTGCTCAGCACCACAGCACCACAAAATAGTAATGATGGTAATAATAAAAATGTGAACTGCACCTGGAAGTGAAGTTTTTCTTAGTATGTCATATAGAACAGGAGGAAGACAGGAGAATGAGAAAAAGACCTGGAAGTTAGAGATCCTAGATAGTTGCTGTGGATTAGGGTATAAAGGGAATGTATATGAGAGAGACAGAGGCAGAAAAATGAAGGGAGAAGTGTCTGGAGAGAAAGATACAAGACAGTTCAGGAAGGTGCTCCAATGCTAATCTAAAGAATTTTTATTTGGGGCTGGAGCGGTGGCTCAGTAGTTTCGGTGCTTGCCTGGCAAGCACAAGGACCTGGGTTCAAACCCAGCACCATGTTCACAACTGAGTGTTGGAGCAACTAAGGACATGTGAAAAACTAAATAAAGTTGTTTCTCTCTTTCTCTGTCTCTCTCACTGTCCCTCTCTCTTTAAAAAAAAAATGAATTTTTATTTGATTGTATTTTTATGTGGGGGAATCACACAGTTACATTTTAGAAAGATTTCTGTGGCCACAAAGCTCAGGATAGATTGGACAATATGAGAGCACGGTAGCTTGGCAGGAGGCTGTTTCAGAGCCAAGTAAAAGAAAATAGCACATGGTGGTGCACGCCTGTAATTCCAGCAACTTGGGAGGCTGAGGCAGGAGGATCGCAAGTTCGAGGCCACCCTTAGAAATTTAGCAAGCCCTTTTTCAAAATAAAAAATAAAAAGGGCTGGGAATATAGCTCTGAGGTAAAGAGCCCCTCGGTTCAATCCCTAGTACCAAAAACAAAAAAAAAAAATAAGACCCGGACAAGGCAGCAAAACATAAAGCTAAGAGATACCAAGGAGGTAAAGTCAGTGAGACTTGTGCGAGTAGGAAAAGTTGGGGATGACCGCTGGATTTTCAGAGTACCTGGGTCTGAGAAGAGCAGGATGGTGGATGAGACACTCTGATTTTGGTTTAGGTGTCTGTGAAGTCTCAGGTTCATGTTGACCCGGAGTCTTAGGATATGGAAGTGTAAGGGCCTCAAGTCAGGTTAATCACCATAAAGCGTCTCCTCTGCTAGAAGCCCAGGATGTAGGTCTAATTGGCCATAGCTCTTTCCTGCTTCGCGGTGCCTGTGTTCCTCGCACTCCCCCAGACGGCCTTTGCTTCTTCACAACTTTTGAGTGTGAGTACCTACTGTCAGGAAAAGCCTTTCCCAGATGATGCACGACTACCTCCTCTTCTCAAATATCCAATCAAATTTATGGTGCCCATATTCCTCAATCAGACTGTTATCAGACAGCGAGCTGGACGAATTTGATTTAAAGCAGATTGTAGCACCAGCCAGTGACTGCTCCTGGCCCTAATCAATCCTCCTTCACTCCCGGGAGAAGACGCATTGGGCTAGATGGACTTTAATGGGCACTTCTATCTCTTGAGCACTAGCTCCTTTTTGGCCAGGTCTCTGGAAAGTTGCCTCTCACTTCCCAAGCTGGACCCTGTGAGACTCAGGAAACAAGATCTTTTCTTTTTGTTGAAATAACAGGAGTGGTGATGGTGATACTAAAACTACTACTAGTAGCTAACAATTATGGAGTTGGTATTGAGCCAGATTCCATCTTAAGCGCTTTCCATGTGATATTTGTTGATTCCTCACTGTCATCCTGTGAGACTGGCACTAATACAATCTCTGTTGTAGAGATGAGGAGCATGAGGGTCAGAGAGATAAAAACTCATACCTGCAAAGCTAGAAAGAGACAGAGTTAAACGTCACCTAGATCTGTTGTGCTCCAAAGCCCAGGCTTACTGTTTCACCATACTAAAGTTTCATTTTTCCAGAGCGTTCTCAAAAGGTTTGACTCTCTGAACTTTGTCCTTGTGCTACAATCTGCCTTTCCATCTTGGAATCTGTACACAGGCGCTAAGACAGTGATTCCTTTACACTTGTAGCTGATGACTGCTCCCGGGAAAGATGGATTTAGATGAATGGAAAAGAGACAACTGGGCCTCTCAGCCCCTTAATGGGATATAACTTACATAGTGTCAGCTACAGTTGCTGACTGAATGGTCCAGTGGTTTGGGGGATCCTGGCAGGAGTGTTTTCCTTGTCCTGGCATGCTTGTGTGATAGGAACCTAGAAGAAGAATGGGTGTGTTTGTCCAACTTTATGGCTTTGAATGCTGATAATTTGTAGACAGGGAATACAGGGGCGTTAGAACTGCGGAGTGGGCAGATGTGGAGGAGGCATGGCTGCAGTAGGAAGCAGGCCCATGGAACAGAGAACAACTTTGTTTATCTAGGGGTGGGATGTGGGTGTAGAGGAAAGCTTTGCAGTCAAGCTGTGGAGACTGAGTGGGGGCTGCCGGGCTGGCAGCCAGCCCCCCACCACTGTCAGGGGTCCGTGATGGTTGCCTATTGTAGGGAATTTTGAAAAAGGGATGTGCTGTCCCCAAGAGAAAGGGCAGATCTGGTGCATGTGCACAGATCAAGCACTTAGAGCTCCTTTGTGTCCCCCAAGTCAAGATTTAGCCAGGGGCAGGTTTGGCACTGCTGGCTAGGGTTCTGGCTGATAGCCACACACCTGCAGATTCTGCAGTGCCAGAATGATCACTTGGGGCAAGAGGTTGCTGATTAAGGGACAGAGCATTATCTTTGCTTGCTACACTGCTCATCCACCAGACAGATGCTGACACTGCTTCTCTCCTTACCCACCTCATCTAATCCCCATCGGCCCTTCCATACAGATACTAAAGGGAATTGGCCATAAAATCTTTTTTCTTTTTTGTTTTTCTCTCTCTCAAGAGCATAAGTCACTAACAAAGTAGTGTCATGAGGAGTAGTCTTTTATCCCAGGCATACTGCCTTCTGTGATCTCAGCCTCATGGAGCACCCAGCACCCACCCAGGGCTGCATCCTGGGCTGAGTTGTTGTGGGAACACAGAGTTCCTGAGGTACCCTGTGGTGGCATATGGAAGCCTTTTCCTATTGGCAGTTAAAAACATGACGGGGTTGGGGATGGGCAGTGTAACACCAGGGAAAGCCAACGGACTGGGAATGAGCAAGCCTGGGTTTGACACTGGGCTCCCCCAGCACATGTAACTCTGCAGAAGTCAGCTGTTTTCCTGCCTCCTCATCCCTAACTTAAGTGATATTATTTACCTCGAAGGTTATCAGGAAGATAACCCGTAAGAATGTATGGGAAAGGACCTTAATACATAATAGGGGCACAGTAACCTCTCTGAGCCTTCATTTCAACACATGAACAAAGGGGATTATGGCTAATGTGCGTTTTTTGAGTTACTGGTATTATCTGATGAGATAGTGTATGTTCAGTAAAGCACCCAGCACGTAGCAGACACTCAACACATAGAACTGTAGCTGAAGTTTTTTGTTTCTGTTTTTGTTTTTAATCAATTTTATTAATTTTTTCATCTGGCCTTTGTTTCTTGACACTCAGTTGTGTGTGTGGTGCTGGGGTTTGAACCCAGGTCCTTGTGTGGGCCATGCAAGTGCTGCAACCGCTGAGCCACTGCTCCAGTCCTGTAGCTGAAGTTTTTAGTGGTTATTCAACAATAATTTGTCCATCAGCCAGCCTGGGGAAGTATCAATAAAGCTGTAGAAGCCACTGAGCAAGATGAGAGAGAAATTGAGTTAGCCATGATATCTCAAACTGGCAAACTGAGAGAAGCCCCAGCTTATACTGACTGGGAGCCTTGCCGTGAAGCAGAGGGACCTGATGCTCCCAATTGCAGCTCCCTACTGCTGTGGCGCCCCCTGCTGCTTTAGAAGTGCAGGTGTCTCTGGCCCTAACCAGTGCCAGGGAAGAGAAAATACTTGTCCCGGAAGCCCAAACCTTCAAAGTTTACAGAGAAAGCAACAGAGTTCAGAAATCAGGAGTGTATCCTCAAGTGTTCTGGATACCCGGATGGGGCCCACTCGACTTGTTTGGCAGTGGGCTGCAGTGCCCAGATCTGAACCAGGAAGTAGTGGTGAGTTGAGCGTCTTCTCTTTGTGACTGAGCTGCATCTAAGGCTTATGTGGAACTCCCCTTGGCCCACTGTCCAACACATTCCTAGATTGCTTCAGGCCCACACTGACCTCAGTGTTACAAACCCTGCTTTCCCATTAAGCACTTACCCCCTTGGTTTGTTGAAATCTCCATGTCTGGTATAAAGCATTAGTCCCTGTGGCTCCTTTGCCTCAAACTTGATCTGCATGATCTCATTTCTAACCCAAAGAAAGGAGCATGGCCAACTTCAAGCCCCCTCCTCTAGGATATACTGCTGGAAAAACCAAGGCCTAAGGGGCTTAGCCCAGTTCCAAGTTTGCATTCTGCCACCAATGAGCTGCGTGCTCATGGACCAATCTCTTCCTTTGTCTGAACTTAAGTTTCTCATCTGTACAACAATAATGATTATCTTACCTAGTTCATAAAATTGAAAGAATTAAATGAGATAATGCATATAAAATGCCCAGCACAGAGGCTAGCATGACAGGGAGACTCAGATGTTTCCTTCTCACTCTTGCTGAAGTTAGGGATTCCAGTAAAATTCTTTATTGTGGATCAGCTCAGCCCTGCTGGAAACAGTTCACCTAAACAAATGCAGTTGGCAGGGTTCTTCAGCATTGTGGCAGAGGCTCACATAGAGTCACCATGACAGCTACCATTGGTATTGGAGGCTACATCTCAACAAAAGCAGTATCTTAGTATTGTCATATTTGTCCACATTTACATCCTAAACCTCTTGGCCCTTGTTAGCCAAAGCCAGCAATGGTTGTTATTTTCAAAGCATAAAGGGGTCAACTGATTGCCCCAGGGTCTCACATCTGTGTGTGATGGAGCTGGATTTGAACCTGGATTTGATTGACTCTACCTGACCTTGGGAATAGCAGCTTGCATGAGCTACCCTGGTCTCTAAACAAACCATGAGTCTGACTGGAGATTCCGTTTCCCACAACCTCAGCCTCTTTCTGTTGTAGCTACCATAAGGAGCAACTGGTAGGAGCCTTCTGTCTGCCCTTCCTGGCCTTCCCTGATATCAGAGCCTACCAGTTAAACCCTAGTCTTTTCCACAGATTTAGCGATGAAGGGATGGAAGTGATTGAGCGGCTCATCTACCTGTATCACAAGTTCCATCAGCTAAAGGTCAGCAATGAGGAATACGCGTGCATGAAAGCAATTAACTTTCTAAACCAGGGTAAGTAGCTGGGAGCGGGGCAAGGATTTCCCCCCACCGGTGAGCATTTGTCCTCATTGTTTCACTCCCTCCCATTCCTTCAGGACTGTCACAGAAGCTCTCATACCATGTGGCTCCCAATCTTAAGGCCTGTACTCCCCCTTGTCATCATCCTGCCTGTTCACAGTGCAGGGAAGGCTTTGTATTTTTTTCTTGAAATCTAAATGCCACAGTCTCTATAACTCATAGGGGAAGAGAGAGGATTCACTTTGTTTAGTCAGTTTTAATGCATTTAAGCACAGACACCAAGGACAGTACATGCGTCATTTAAAATATGTGCTCATTTACCAGCGACTAAAGAAGAGCAGAGTGACTGATGAAACTGTTGGAGATAAGGCCTCTGTGACAGGCTGGCAGTGGTTCTGATACCCCTCAGGGAAGAGTGGCGAGCACAAGAACTCACACAGGCTTGTCGAGCATGGTTTCTGATCACAGGCTGGTTGGATGTGCCGAACACGAGCATTCCCTGCAGAGTGCACTAGGTAGCTGCTGGTAACCAGCATGGAAAGGAGAATTTGTATTCTTTTATCCAAAGTAACGTGTGAGTGCTCTGCTCCCAGAGTGAAACTGGGTGATTTTGCTGCCTGTGGCATTGCAAATGCTTTCTTCCTGTGCTGTTTCCCAGTTCAGAGTCTCTGGATTCCCTCCTCGTTGTCCAGATCTCCTCCTGCTGCTTCCGCACCATTCATGCATTTATCTGGTGTTCTGCATGCCTCCCCCAGCCAGACCTGTGCCGAGCATCAAAGACATTGACACACCTGAGACCCCTTCAGAAGCACACGCTATGCTGTCCCTTGACACAGTAATTGCGCCTCATGAGGGGAAATCAGTAACAACTTCTTAGAGGAGGAGAAATTTAACCTGGGCCTCAAAGGCTACATAAGGTTTATATATAGAATATTTCTGTCCATATTCTATATATGTATAAAAAAGGTTTGTATGTGTATAGATAGAAAGAAAGGAAGTCAGACAGATGAACAGAAGGACTGCCCAGGTAGAATAGTTAAGAGCAGAGGGACATGAGAGATTGTGTATGTGTGAGAGAGAGGGAGTATGTGTGTGTATTACATACACGAGTGTGTAGGTATCCCAAGTTTCTGATTGGCTCCAACAATGAGAAAATTCAAGGATAAATTTGGAAAGTAGGCTAGTCTTTCTTTCACCATTCTCTGATGCCTGTTTTATGGCACATCCTGTCCAGTTCTGGGAGCTGGGTATGAAGTTGAGAAAGACACAGCCTAGCTCTCTAAAGACTCAATGTGGTAACTGTCCTTTATATTATTTTTTACTTCTCTTATTTGTTTTACCTTATCCAGAGCTTAGTTCCTCCATATCAGAAAGAGAAAGGATCCCCTATTGTGGCCATGTTTAATAATTTTTAATTGAAGGATACACATATTGAAGAAGCTGGGTTTTTTCCTACATCACAAGCCCCTCCCATTCCTGGTATGGTTTTTTCCACAGATATCAGAGGTCTGACTAGTGCTTCACAGCTGGAACAGTTGAACAAGCGATATTGGTACATTTGCCAGGATTTCACTGAATATAAATATACGCATCAGCCAAACCGCTTTCCTGATCTCATGATGTGCTTACCTGAGATTCGATACATTGCAGGTAATGTTCCTACGTACTGGGCTTCCCACCCTTCCTGTTTGTCTTAGCTTGTGAAGGGTACAAGGCAAGCAGTGTTTTCCAGATGCTTCTCCCAGGCCCATCACCAGCTGTGTAAAAGAGATGCTACCCTTGCCCTCAGAAAAATCCTACTATTATAAGAAGTTTGTGTTCTCTTCATAGAGAAGAGAAGCTTTCATTTCCTAAGATCCTATGATGTTCAGAGTACCTTATAACCTTACTATCCTTTAATATTAAAGCAATTTTTGCAAGACTGGTAGTTAATGATAATATGGTCATTCTATGGATAGGGAAACATGCTCAGAGTATCTCAAATTAGCTTCATTTCCTGAATTTTATATTAAAGAGAGTGAGTTTTATGATATGTGAATTACATCTCATTTAATTAAAAAACAATCTTCATAGGTTTGCCCATGGTTTTTCAGAGACCATTTAAAGTAATGTCTTTAAAATTATCTATGTGCAAAGGAATTTTATGTGTTGGGATATGTGTTTGTGTGTGGTCTTGACCCCCTCTGCTGCTTGACATTTAATAGGCCCATTTCAATGCATAATCTTGGCTTTCTGTTGCTGCTGCTGTACTTCATTTGGTAAAGATTCATGTTTCTGGCTGTCCAGCACATACTGAGGGCAGCTTGGAAATGTGGCCTCTAGACTGTGATTGTTCCTATAAAATTCAGCAATACAGCTTTGAAAAAAAAAACTTGAATCTGACAAGGGAGGGTTTTTTCTACCTCTTGAGCCACAGAACAGTGTAGCAGATGTGAGCTAGACCTGGCAGCACTTTGAACCTGGGGAATTTTAAAAAAATGTCTCTCTAAAGAGAGAGAACCAATTTTATTTATTTTTTCATCTGGCCTTCATTTCTCTGACACATAGTTGTGTATGTGATGCTGGGGTTTGAACTGGGGTCTTCATGCTTGCCAGGCAAGCAGTTCAATCACTGAGCCACTGCTCCAGCCCCCTCCTCTGTTTTTTAAGTCAGTGTTTAGGTTGCACCTCCAAACTTTTTGATTTTCTTGGTATAGGGTAGAACCTAGGTATCCATGTTTTTTAAGTGATTCTAAGATGATCTGAGTTACTGTCAGGAAGAAGAACCACAGGCTTAGATATTTACAAAGCATATTAGCATGCTAAATGCTCTACAAAGCCTTTCAATAAAGAAATCTGTAAAACTGTTTTAAACCTGAATTTCTCAAGTTTAGTTTTCCCTGTGACCCTTCCCCTTTCCCCCGGTACTTTTATTAACCTATTTTACTATTCTGAAAAGCAGTGTTTTGTAAAATGCTAGCTTCTACTAGGTGAAAAAGAAAGCAGGATATAAGGATCTCATGGTACTTCAGCTGTAAGAGAGAAAGGCAGAACCACCTTTCATTTCAGATTCATGATGAATAAAATGAGGAAAGAAAGTAGTGTTTATCACACAGAAATAAGGTAAAATTTAATGAGATGATGTTTTTACCCATAGCAGAGTAAGTATTCCCTGGTCAGAATGATGACAAGTCTTCTGAAGGCACCAAAATGAGCCGGGAAGAGGGGTGGTTCTCCTCATCTGGCCTTTGCCATACTCCTGGCACTTGCCTTACCCCCGTCACTCACCAAGTTGATACTGTCCCTTGGGCAGCCTAAGAGGAAACAGGATCCCCCTTCCATTCCACTAGCGGCCCTTGCTGACTCTTCTCCTACCTTTCCCCAGGAAAGATGGTGAATGTGCCCCTGGAACAGCTGCCCCTCCTCTTTAAGGTGGTGCTGCACTCCTGCAAGACAAGTGTGGTCAAGGAATGAGCTGTCCCTGTGCAGCCACAGCGCCGTGGTTATGCAGGACAGGCCCCAGAGGAGAGAGCCGGAGACCAAGAGGGAGTCTGTGCAGCTGTTGCCTCCATTGCAGGAAGAGCTTTTGTTTGTGTGTCTGTTATTTTAACCTCATTTTTCTATATATTTATTTCACGACAGAGTTGAATGTATGGCCTTCAACATGATGCACATGCTTTTGTGTGAATGCAGCAGATGCATTTCCTTGCAGTTTACAAAATGTGAAGATGTTTAATGTCACAGTGTTGTCCTTGTTTAGAGATAGTTCCTTTGTACTTTGCGGGAGAGCGCGGGGTGGCTGAGATGGCTGTGTCCACAATGTTGATGAAGATGACTACCTCAGTGGAAAGGGGGGTGTGGCCATCCCTACTTTTTCCACATTTTCTCAGCAGACGTACTCATTTGTCTGTCAGAGAGCAAACTGCCTTTTTCTAGCCACAGACTTGTCAGGTAGAAGTGCACCCCAAAGGGGTGAAGTGGTGCTGGGAGATGAGCTTGGTGAGGTGGGCGAGACGTTGGGAATAGGGCGGGAGACAAGGATGATGACCAAATCTAAAGCAGGTGTCCTCCTGCCCAACAAGTCCTAAGGGCAGATGGCTGTGCTCACACCCTGCTGCCCCCTCCCATTGCTCTCAGTTTCTGCCCCTGTCGGCTTTTCATCCGGGCAAAGTTCCAGCCATAAATCAAACAGGACTTGCCTACCAGCTCCCTTGGGGCTCACAGTTATCTGGTTTCCTTACCTGGATTCACTAAATCCTACCTTCCTCAGACTCCTTCCCTCTCTCTTACAAGTCTGAGTTCCTGTCAGCCCTTTGAAACACTGAGCAGACTGCCGTGTTTTCAGTACTACTCATTGTAGTAGTGCCCACTACTCATTTATTCTCCTTTCACCTGCTCCCTTCAGAGGATCATGGGACAGTGGCAGGCTGCTGAAAGAATAAATACTTCTTCTTTGCAACCCCCTGTTCCTCTCCCTACTCCACCCCACCCTCAGGACCGAATCAAAAAAGTAGTCTCCTTTTGTAACAATGCAAAGGACCATTCACCCATCTGCTGATGAGAAATTTTGCTTCTAAGGTCTGTTCCAAGTTCTCCTAATGTCTCCAAAATGAGTTTTCCCAGTGCCCCAGAACAAAAAGCCCCGAGTAGCTCAGCTTACCCCTTGGTAGCCTGACTAAGGCCTGGAGGGCTGGAGCCAGGAGCACCTGGAAGGGAAGTGGGGCCTTAAACTACCTCGCGTTCTAAGGATCTGGCTCTTCCCCCAGCAGGGATGGCCTGCATTCCTTGATCTTTCACTACCTGCCCCACCTAGTCCCGGAAGTTCTTCTTGCCTCTCTCAACTTTGGCTAGGACCGCCCCAGGTCTAACTGGGAGCTCCTTCAGGAACTTTTCCCATCTCTGCCTTAATACAGCAGCTGCTCCTGCCCACACCCAGGCACCTCCCACATCCAATGCCCCAGACAGAGGACTCAGCCTCCTTGGGTGCATCCTTGGGTGTGCTTGAAGGGCACATAGGACCTCCTTCTGCCTTCTGTTTGGTCAAGGGCATTGCTGTCCCCTAACTCAGCCTCGTAAACCTACCCAGGGGGCTGTCACATCTTGTGCATACTGGGTAGTCTGTGTCTAATTGTCATTTTTTTCCCTCTGGTAAAATGTTACGGGTACCAACAAAGAGATGATTTTCTCCCTTGATGGATCTAAAACTCAGAGCATTACTCCTCAGTGCTATTTCCCCAACTGCTCTGAGAAGGAAAGAGACGTGTTCCTCAGGAAAAGCTTCAGCTAGCACATTTGTCATATGCCAATGGGAAGATTTGTGTATGTGTGTTTGTATGTTTGTGTCTGTCTGTTTGTAAGTTCACAATATTTTTCTTGTTTCCCTGAATTTTTTATTTAGCCAACTAGATCACATTCTTTGGCTACAGGTCAGATTCCGAGCTGCTTTCCTCAAGACGGAGGAGGAGACACATATCAGAGACCCCTTCTCTAAGACGGCTTCTGTGTGTAGCATCTTTCTTTGCTTAGATATCCATCTGTCGAATTATTATTTTTTTCAATTGCTGTTCCAGCTAAGCATTTTACCCATTCTGTTGGATGTCAAAGGAAGTTGCTCTTTGATGAGGCAAGAACTTGTCTCTCCAATAATGTAGTATTAAACAGAGCAAGTTGTTAATTTGTGCAGTGGGGGAAAGGTTCTGCAAGTTGCCATTGTATAAATCCATTTTTACAAATGTTTGCAGCAGATTCCACAGAACAAAGAGCCCATTCATTGCCGAGAGCCCTGCAGAATCTCTGAGCCAAGTGGCTGTGTGTTCCGAGCCGGAGCCTGACCTGTGGCCCGCCTTTAATGTCTTCTGCACCCAGTCCTTTTATGACGTGGGCTTCTTCTAAACAGGGTAAAGTGAATGTGTTGCATTGCAAACTCAGGTATTATGAGAAGGTAGGAGTGTAGCTAGCCGTGGGGACATTAGGTCAGCCACTAGATGTATTTGTGAATTTGGTTTGAAGGACACAGAGAAAGGTTGGAGGGGGAGGTTTGGTATGTTTGGTTTTTTTTGCCTTTCTTCCCATAATGTTTGGTTAACAGGCAGCCTTTTTGCTAGTAGAAAAAGAAAAAAGTTGTACATGTTGTCTCTGATTCCTGTCTTCTGTCCTGTCTCTGATCCCCACCACTGAAAGCACTCACTTTGAGAATTTTTCCATCATAAAAATGTAACCCAGAAAGCTTTGTGGAGAAGGAGAATCCTGCCTCCTTGCACCATGTGGAAACATGCAAGCTTAGAATGTTGGACCTTCACCTGCAGTGCATGCTCTCCAACTCCTTTTGTAGACTTTTGGAGGCTTCACAAGGTTTGGTGGTCTTCCCCTTAGTCTGGAGAATTCCCCAAAACTGTCTAAAAGCCCTCCCCCTGGCTCAGAGGGCACCGCACCTGATACACAGCCCACAGGTGAGGAGGGCAGGCCTCCAAGGATAGAAGGAAGCAGGCAGGAGCCTCCCTGGCTGATCCCAGAACCATAGCAGGGACAGGGGAACTCAGGGATCTCCATGGCCTCACTGGAAGTTGTCTGTTCCACAGCAGCTTGCTTCTGACCTGCCCCCACTACTTAGGGAAGTGAGTGCCTACCATGGCCAGTGTCACCAGGTCCTTAAAACCCTGGCCTCTCTGGGTTGGCTGCCTTGCTCTGCTACACATTCCCCACATTTGTTTATTCTTGATTTCCTGGGGAATGGGACAGATGAAGACAGACAACCTGGAATGGGAACCATCTAAGCCATGATCAAGGTTGGCCTGAGTAAAGGGATTCTGCCTCCCAGCCAGGCAGGAAGTTGGGCAGTGATTCCAAGTCTTTAACTTTGGGCCCCTGGTCTATGTGTTTTTTTCCTTGTTGCTTTTTAAATTTTTGCATTTGTTTTAAGAAATCCAGTCTTTCAGACCAGTCCTATTTTTAAACTTTGAATTTTTCTTTATTAATTTTTTAAAGTAAAAAAAAAAAAGAATAAAAAAATCTTCCACTCTTACTCCCCCACTGGGATCCACGAGGGTACCCCCACACTCCCCTGTCTCAACAGTTGATCATCCTCCCTTTTTCCTCGGCTGGAAGCATCTATGTCCAGTGTCCATGAAATGATGTTTTATCTGTGTCTCAGGATGAGAAACGGCAATCATCCCAGCAGGTGCTGGAAACTGGTGAGCCTTGAGGCACGGGTTTCTAGGGCCACAGCTCAGGGATGTGTATTTAATTACAGGGTCCCCAGAAACCCCTCTCTTGGCTGCCACAAGCAACACCTTCTTTTCTGGGCTTGAGAGCCAGACCTGGACTATTTCCTCAGAGGCAGGAGCCCCCAGTGAGCCTGACGAGAGGGAGTGAGCTGGGGCTTCCTCCTTGGCCTGAGACTTGAAGATTTCTGACTGTTCTGCGACATAAGCCACAGTGGCCCTGCCTCTGCCAGCAAATAAGCCTGGCCCCTTTGTCCAGTTCAGTCCCTATCTGGCGTCCCTCTTTGGGGCCTGCAGCCCTCAATGGGCCACAGCTTGCTTAGGAGTAAGCTGTAGGCTTGAAGGGAAGCTAGGAGGAAGGACAGAGCCTGCTCCAAGCCTAAGAAAAATGTCGTGATCCTAGTGGATGCTAGTCTTCCAAATCCTGGAGCCAGCCCTTGCCAGCCAGAGGGTCCTCTTTATCCTTTGGTGACCGTTATTTTCTTTGCTGAAGTGTCTTGTAATGGTGATAATATTGTTCACTCAAGTTTCCATGAAAAAAAAAAAAACAAAAAAACTACCTCTTGTGACACCCTGGTCGATTCCTCTCGGAGGAGTCCTGTGGGAAAAAGAATACTGTCGCTGTTTACATGTTTCTATCGGGGAAAGAACCCCGCCTGCCCTGGGGTATTGGTGTTTTTGTCTGTGTTGCCATCCCAGGCCTGTGATAGGGGCTTGTGGCTGCATTGTAATGTCTGGGCTGTGTCTGGGGAGCCCTTCCCACCTGCCCAGCCAGGGACAGCCACCCCCTTGAAGAGGCCTTCACCTCCTTCCTATGCTCCACGGCACAGGGAGCATCATCTCCCACAAACATCACCTTCAGGGGCTCCAATGGCACCTGCATCATGAGCCTACCCCAGGCTGCCTATCCTGGACCCACCTCCACCCACGCTCCTACATAGGAATCGAGTAAATGGGATGTCTCTGAGCCCTTGTTCCCAAAGGGCCGGCCAAGGGCTGCCTGCCAGCCTAGCTTCACCAACCCTGCATGACCAAATGATAGTTGGCGGGCTCTGCAGGCTATTCAGGCCCTCTGCTACCTCCCACGCTTGCCTGCTGGCAAGCGATGGGCCCTGTTCTGTGAATTGACTACCTGTGGAAATGTGACCAATTAGTGTGAAATGCATGTTTAGCAAGTGTTAGGTACTGTATTTGAACCAATAAATGTGAATCCTTCTGCACATGGCATCTGTCCGTGAAGCTTGTTTGGGGTTCTGGGGAGGGATGATGGGTGTCCTGAGGTAGGGGCTCAAGCCTTCCCACCTGGTGCTCCTGCGCGTGCCACCATCTACCCCGATTCCGCAGAGGGTGCTGTCAGAATCACTTGAACCAGTGACCCAGAAACAGGCTGATGTGCCTGCTCTTGTACTGGGCACTGCACAAACCTTGAATTTAAGGGTTATTGACTCGAGAAGGGTGAAGGGACTTGCCCAAGGCCACCTAGCCAAAAAAAAAAAAAAGGCACAACTGAAGGAACCAAGTCTGGTGGGAGAGGCACGCGGAGCTTTGTGGTACAGTGAGAAAGAGTTGCAGTTCAGGACCTGCGGGATAGTAAGGGCCCAGAGAAGCAGCAGCGACTCTTTCTATTGGGGAGGTTCAGGAAGGACTTCCCGGGTGAGTCCAGTTGAAGATGGCCCCAGAAGCAAGTCACCAGGCAAAGAATGTAGGCCAGGTAGAGGGATCAGCAGCATATTTAGAGGCCCAGTTAGTTTTGTTTGGGGAATTTTTTGCCTTGTGTTTAGAAAGTGACAGTGAAAGAGAGAATCAGTTTAATTTTTCATGTGGCTTTCGTTGCTCTGACACTTCGTTATGTAGATGGTGCTGGGGTCCAAACCCATGTCCTGCACATGCAAGACAAGCACTGTAACCGCTGAGCCACCACTCCAGCCCCTCAGAAGCCCAGCTGTAAATCAGAATGACAAGAAGTAGGTGCTGGAGTGGTGGCTCAGAGGTTGGAGCACTTGCCTGGCATGTGCAAGGACCTGGGTTCAAACCCCAGCCCCACATACATAGCTAAGTGTCAGAGAAACAAAGGCCAGATGGAAAAATAAGTAAAATTGACTAAAAAAAAAAAAAGAAGAACAAAAGAAAGACAGGAAATACAAAGTATAGCAAGAAACTGCCACAGCAGAAGTGGTGGGCAGAGAAGGGGGGCTAGGGTAGTAAGAGTCCAGACTGGGGAAGCAGCAATGGGCCTTGAGTGCCACACAAAGGAATTCGGATCCTCATCCCAGTCACAACAGTGTGATCTGCCTATCTGACTGGAGCAGTGGCTCGACAGTTTGATCACTTGTCTGGCATGCGCAAGGACCTGGATTCAAACCCAGCATCACATACACAACGAAGTGTTGGAGAAACAAAGGCCTGATGGAAAAATAAATTGATTTTCTCTTTCTCTCTCTCTCTCACTCTTAAAAAAAATATATTTTTTTCAAACCCCAGCACCATGGACACAACGAAGTGTCAGAGCAAAGAAAGCCATGTGAAAAAAAAAAATCTTTCCAGAAAATAGATGAGGTCTCCTTTTTTTGAACTGGGGATTGAACGTGGGGGCACTCTACCACTGACCTACATACTTGGCCCTTTTTATTTTTTATTTTGAGACAGTCTAGGTAAGTTACTCAGTCTGGCCTTGAACTTGCGGTCCTCCTACCTCTCCCTTCTGAGTCTCTGGGATTACAGACATGCACCATGGCAGATGAAGACTTAATAGCTTTCCGAGGGCTGAGCAAATGGTGGCTCTAGGAGAGCAAGGGACACTGCCAGGGTCACACAGGAAGTGTCAGAATCAGGCCTGGAACCTAGATCTGTTCAACTCAAAAAGCCCAGCTGTCCTTTGCGCCTGCGCAGGCACGGAAGGGCAGAGTTTGGGTGGCAGGCGGTATGGAGACGGGTGCGAGGAACGAAGGTGTGGGGATACAGGCTAAGGAGAGGCTCATCTAAGTTCATCAGATCCTTCCATGAACCAGGCCCTCCTGCTGCCTTCTGTGCCTCAGCCCCTGCAGCAGGGGCCGGAGAGTCCTGGAGGCTTGGAAGCTGCTGCAGAAGGAGTCGGTGGGCTGTCCTCGAGGGCTGTCCTTGCCTCCCACGAGCTGAAGCAGACACAGAGTCCAGGAGGAGAAGGAACCTGCCTGCTGCCTGCTGCCTGCTGCCTGCTGCCTCAGTGGTGTTCAGACACCTCAGGAGGCGGAGGTCTTAGCCTCACTTTACTGGGAAGACAAGCCATTTGCCTAAGATGACACATGACACACTGGCAGAATTAGCTTTTGAATGCAGGTCGATCTGATACCAAAGTTACAACAACTTCCTCCCTGCTCCGCCGTAGCAGTTCGATAGTGCTGAATGTGAATGTCTGGAGTTGTAACAACGCTCAGGAACGGCCTTTGGTTGAACCTTTGGCTACTGAAAAAACAACTCCCATTAAACCAACAAAGGTTTCAACGCAAGTTGAATTCTGCGGACACTACGTCTGATTCCTCAGACATCCCGTGAGGTGGCCCCATTGACAAAGGAATTCTGCTGCCACAAATGTAGGCTGTGCTATTCCCACTGACTCCCAACCCTCCTTGGCATATTAAAGGCTCTGAGAAGTCCTACAGAAGAAAACTACTGTTGTTTGGTCCAGGTTCTACCTAAAGTATTTGAGCATTGGATACTGAGATTCTGTTGAGACAGTATCCCTTGGGATAAATTTTAGGATACTCCTCCACATTTATAAATTGCTACTTAGGTAACACTGAGCTTTTGGTTTCCTGGAGTGCTAGGCAATCACTCAGAAATAAAAGCAAAGCAGGAGTGGGGTGGGGCTCGGTGACAGCGTGGGTGCTTAGCATACCTGGGGCGCTAGGCTCCATCCCCAGCACCAAAATAACAAGTAATGACCGTAGAGCAATGCACTGTGGCAATATTTTATGTGGATTAGAGCAACGTGACAAGATCGATGCTTTAATTATCCCATTTTACAGATAAGAAAACTGAGGCCCACAGGGTAAATGTTTGCCTAAGTTTGCAAACTAGCGAGCCCTCAGGAGTGAGTGGAAAGCAGCACTGACCGAGTGCCTCCTCTTAGCAGGAAGGATCTGCGCCGAGAGCCTACATGCAAACGTGGCTGTGCAAGGGAAGAAATGGAGCGCTGGCTGCTCTGGCTTATGTCAGGCTGAAGCCAAAACCCCCCGAAGTGGGGCTGAGGTGGTAACTCAGTAGCGGAGCGCTTGCCTAGCATGTGAGGCGCTGGTTTCGATCCTTAGGACCGCATGAAAGTAAAGCAAAAATAAAAGATATTGAAAAATTTTTAAAAATCCAGAAGCGATGGCAGGAGAGGGCGTTGGGGCTGGCCGCATGGAGTCCTTCCTAAGGATCATTTCCTCGGGTACAGATAAGACAGCAGGCACGTCAACCAGGCGTCTCACTGAGGCTACTTCCAGCTCTTTCCCGTAACAGTCATTTGTGACCTTGACTCAGATGCCTCCCTGGTCCTCACTTTCCCTGCCAGCAGAGATGATACTGCCTGTGGTTGAGGGGTTTAAGGAAGACCATGGCTGGTGCAAACTCGTGGCTACGTACAAAAGAGTTCGGCCCCTACACCTCAGCCAGGAAGCCTGGAAACACCAGGAGCCACCTCTCTGGCCTGGCCTGGCCTTGGCCTTGCTGCCCATCAGGGTTGTAGGTCTACACTGGCGGTCTGCCTCTCAGCCTGTGGCAAAAGTGCCCAACTGCCGGACCCAGGGCTCTTGGAGTCTTGTTCCCTTGGCAACGAGTCTCACCATGGAGACCACAGCCCATCTTGCCCTGCTTGCAGTCTCTTCTCCACGCCCAGGCCTAGGAGCAGTGCAGATATTCAGGAGTGCTTTAAAGGAAGCACTTCCGCAGGCTGAGCAGTCCGAGGCACAGCCAACAGGAGCAGCAAGGGAGCTCCGTGTTCTGAGCGTCCACTTTGGCCCTGCACTGTCTGATTTTGTTTGGAGTTAGGCACTCACCCTGTTCTACAAGTGCAGAAACCCAGGACCATACCAAAGTCTCCCAGCTGTTCATCTGGAATTTGGAACTTGAATCCAGGGCTGTTGACTCGGCTGTGGTTTTTCTGCAACCCCTTCCCCACCCATAGGGCCAAGACAGCCTCCAGCTGCAATCTGGGGAAGGTGGGATAATTGGGAGGACCTCCTCCACCCAGGCCCTGCTGGCAGCAGGAGCCACAGCCAGAGGCCCTTTGAGGTCTGGGCTGGGCCCAGCAGCAGTGGAGGAACTGCACTATTTTAAGCCAGGGCCAGAGGGCCCCATGTGGGCACAGGGAGGGTGGCCTCGGCCCTTGGCCAGCTTCCCGGAAGTCACCATGGCCTCCCTCCTCTCCTCTGAGCAGCTCTCTGAGGCAGTCACTTCCCTACAAACAGGAAGGAGGCTCTTAGGCCAAGACCTCCAGCCCCAGCTTCCTCCCCCAGCCTCCCCCCACCCAGTCCTCCCCTACTTGGGGGAACCCACCAGCTCCAGGTCCTGGTCTACGTCCTGATCCAGGCTGACTCCTGGCAGGTGGGTGGGAGTGGCTCTGGACTTCTGCTGCACCAGCTACCCCAGTTCTTCCATGACAGGCCTCCACTTCCCCAGGCCCTTTGTCCCTAGCCATAGCCTGAGCTCTCCTGTGCCTTCCCGCTGAGGTTGGTCACTATGCGCATAGGTATCCCCAGATTTGGTCTCATTCAAGGTTCCCAGAGAGAAAGCAAAGAGAAACAGACTAAGGCCTGAATGTAGCAGAGAGAGAGAGAGAAATTGGGACAACCTAAGAGAGAAATACAGGAATAAACAGTGACTGAGCCACTGTGGCAGCACAGATAGTGAAGAGACACCAGGGATGGCTGCAGGGGGCCGGGGTCAAGAAGGCAGGGACATGATTCTGACTGGTGGCTCCTGACCACCCCCAAGCACAGACAGTCTCAGGCCTGTGGGGGGCCCACCGGCTGCAGGGCTGAAGAAGAATGTGGGGAGCAAGGCTGGGTCACCCCTTGAGGGCCAAGCGTGTGCACCATGAGATAAGCTGCCCCGGGAAGAGGGGCCCAGCTGTGCTGCACGCTCCAGGAGCCCAAGGCTGGAGCCCAGCCTGCCCCACAGCCAGCACCTGCCTATCCCCTGGGGTGGGGCTCCACCAGGCCTGGTTCACAGAAGAGCAGCGTAGGCCCTTGAAACAGTGCCAGCCACAGAGAGCCTCTTACCTGGCTTCTCCAGCTCTGGGCACAGTCCTGGCTCCAGTGAGGGGTGGGTGGAGGGCACCCAGCAGATCATGCACAGCAGGGGTACCATGCTAAGGAGAGGGTTGGCTCTGCACCAAAATGTGAATTGTCCTGACGTGGCACTGTGCGCTGTGCACCCGTGTCCGCGTGCTTCCTTGAACGTGGGCCTGTGTGGAGGTGTCTGTGTCCACGTGTTGAGAAAGCCTCACTCAGCCTCCACGGGATCCCACTCCCGGCCTGGAGCAGTGGCCCCCAAAGGCCCCTGGGCTCTCCCACCCCCCACCAGGTGGTCCAGCCTGGACAGTCCCAGGAGGAGGGGGAAGAGCAAGCAGGTCTAGGGCAGGCCCCGGCGCCCCTCCCCACACTGCAGCTGAGGCTCCCGCTGGCCACGGCCTTGACCCAGCGCTACGGACTTCTCTGACATTGGCATCGGATCTGAACATCTGGCAGAAGGCTGATAAGAGGTGCAGCGGAAACAGCCCCTGCTGCTGCCAGCAGGCCCGCCCCTCCGCCACCCTGAGTGGGGTCTCCATGTCCACATTCCCTTTGGGTCCCTGCCCCTCTCTTCTGGTTCCCTGCCTGAGTGTCTCTCTCTGTCTCTGTCTCCATTTCCCTCTCTTCCCTTCTTCTCTTTCTCTCCCCTCTCTCTTTCTCCCTCCCTCTCTCTAAATTTCTCTCTCACCCCCAGCCCCCCTCCCTGTGGGTCTTTTCTTCCCTCTCTCTTCTCATTTTCTGCCTCAGTTTCTTGTTCTGGCTCTTTCTTCACTGTATGCCAGTTGCAGCCCAGTGTGGGTCTCCTGGTCCCCTCCGTTTCAGTTTCTGGGTCTGATTTATTTGTTCTTTAGTCCACCTCCAGGAAATGCGCCTGGCACTTTGGGAAAGTCCCCGCTCAGGAGAGAGACCCTGGGCTTTGTTTGCTTGGGGAGGGAGAAGTAAGGACCCTATCTCCCCACACCCTGGGGGCAGGTCTCAGGGCCTGGGACCACCTAGCTGGAATGGGACCGAAAAGGAAAAGAGGCAGGGCCCCCAGGGCTCCGGAGGGAGAGGAGGCTGAGCCTGGAGGCAAGCTCTGGACACCCGCTGACTGCATTTGACCGCTGATCCCTTATCTCTCTGCTGAATCATCTCATGGTGGCAAGAGGCAAATATTACCCACCCCCAGGATGGTGGAGAGGGTTTGAGTCATGCTAAGGGGGCCTAGCACCAATTCCAAGTGAGAATTGGTGACCCCTGGCTGCCCCCCTGTGCCATCCCTGTGGAGCACCCAGTGTGGGTGAAGGCCAGTGAGGATAGAGGAGGGGCAGCCCAGAGGCAGATGTCAGTAAAGATATCCAAGGGTGCTTCGGGGACGAGGGCATCCAGCCTCAAGGAGGAAGTGACAGCTGCCACCTACAGAGAAGGAGACAGAGCCTGGTACCCATGGGCTTTCGTGCTGCCCTGTGCTGGCTGCTCTGGGCCCAGAGGTAGCTCGGGCCCTTCCTTGAGGGTTCCCCGCCGAGTGAGTCATGCCACCAGAAGGGCAAGCGATGCTTGATGTTCGTGAGGATGTTGCAATGTCAGACACAACACCGAAAGGGCCTCTGAGGGCAGAGCCAGGCCTTCGGCTGGTTGTTTGTGTTTTGCTGGCGTCCCGAGCACACATGGCGCACCAGGAAGCCACTGACTGTGTTACACGTGCTGCCTCATTTTCTCCCCACTGTGCAGGGAACACGTGAGGGCCAGAAAGCGCAAGTGAGTGGTCCCAGGCCACACTGCCAGAAAGTGGCAGAGCTGGGATGTAATCCAGAGTCTCTGCTGGCAATTCTCCTTCTCAGAGCTCCAGGACCCACCTGGAGGCTATGGCAGAGCGAGGCTGGTTCTCTCCATGGCGTTGAGGTTTTGAAACATGCATTCTTCCTGCTCAGGAAGGCAGGCTCAACAGACCCCACTCCACGAGGCTCCCGAGGCTCCGGTCAAAGAGGTGGTCAAAGAGGGGCGAAGAACCATGATGGTGTTGGTGTTCGTTGCTCTCAGGTGATGTAATACGTTGGGGACACAGGACTCCATATGGGATATTTGCTGGCACATTTCTTTGTAAAATTCACAGAATGAGTGGCATCCCCCCAAAATAAGATCATTGCATTGAAATGGGGAAAAATTAAAAAATAAAGTTAGGAAACTTTTAAAAAAGAACAAAATGGAAAAAAATGGAGAGATTAGTTAGGTTCCAGCTACGGCAAGGGAAGTGTCTACTGTAAGAACACATATAGCGGGGCTGGAGAGGTGGCTCGATGGCTACGGCACTTGCCTGGCATGTGCAAGGACATTGGTTCAAATCCCAGCACCACGTACACAACAAACTGTCAGAGCAATGAAAGCCACATGGAAAACTAAATAAAATTGATTCTCTTATTCTCTCACTGTCCCTTTCTCTCTTTGGGAAAACAGAACAGAACAAAAGACGTGCAGTTGTGTTGGGGAGTCAGTTGTATGTTATGGATAGAATATATGTAATCAGTAGAATAAGTTATGACTGTCTTTAAAATTGTACGTTCAGGGGGCTGGAGCGATGGCTCAGCAGTTACAGCACTTGCCCAGTATGTGCGAGTTCGAACCCCAGTACCATGTAAACAACGATGTACCGCAGCAACAAAAGTCACACGAAAAACTAGATAAAAATTGTTTCTCTCTTACTCTCTCACTATCCCTCTCTCTTTAAAAAAAAAATTATACGTTCAGGGTCTGAAGCAGTAACTGAGCATGCATGTCATACCAGGCAGCCACTGAGTATGCTACAAATATTGTCTCATTTTGTCCCCATTGAACAATGGGGACATTGCTGCTCAGTGGTTATGGCACTTGACTGGCATATGCAAGGACCAGGATTCAAACCCCAGCACCACCACATACACAATTAAGTGTCAGAGCAACAAAAACCAGATGAAAAACTAAATAAGATTGATTTTCTCTCTCTTACTGTCCCTCTATTTCTTTAAAAAACAAAGATATATATATATTTATGTATATGTATATAAATATATGTATATATTTATTCAACTGGACATGGTGGTGCACACTTGTAATCCCAGAAGCTTGGGAGGCTGAAGCAGGAGGAACACAAGTTCAAAGCCAGCCTCACCAACCTAGCAAGGCCCTAAGCAACTTAGCAAGATGCTGTCTCAAAACAAAAAAAAATAAAATAAAAAAGGCTGGTGATGTGGCCCAGCAGTTAAGCCCCTGAATTCAATGCCTAGTACCTGCCCCCCAGAAAAAAATATATGTTCACAATTTTAAAAAATGATTGGCATAATAAGGAAAAAACACACTAGGCTTAAATATATAGTTGGCTCCAGAAAAATCCCTCTCTTGCCAAGGCAAATAAGAGAGGTGCTTTGCACCATTTGCCCTCTTCCGCAGCTGAAGGTGTGTGGCGGTGCCCTGTGCCCCTCCTCACCTGCCAGGACACTGGCTAAGAGGTTAAGCCTGTTCTTCACTATGGTCAGCCTGCAACTGTGTCTGGCCCCTGGAGCATGCATGCCCCTGAGCTGAAGGAGGAATGCATAGAAGGGCCTGGTGTGTCTGGGACAGGTGCAGGGCCCAGCAATCTGGGCCTGACATGACCAGGACAGTCCAGGACCCACCTGGCCAGAAGATTGGACAGGGACATCCCAGGCTGTGTGGGGAGGCTCAGCCTTCCCTCTACCCTGCCCTGTTCTGGCCTACCTATCCAGCCTGGGGGCCACTGTAGCCAACCACCTGGCTCCAGAAGCAGTATCGGCCCAGCCTCAGCTTCTCCAGCTGTTGACTGAGAATATCTACAGTCAAAAGTGACTTTCAGAGGAGCCAAAGTCAAACTGAAAGGTGTTGGGTCAGTTCCCCTACTGGCTTTCTGTCCCCCAACTCCCTTTCTTCATCTTCTAGAAGAGTGAAGACCAGTCTATCTTGTCTACCTACCTGGTCAGTCGTCCATGCCCCTACCTGACACTGGCTTGTCCTGACTCTACTCCCATGTCTGGACGGAGCTGGGCCACGCCAGGCCAGGACCCAGGGAGGAAGCCATTCCACGGGAGAGGCCAGGCTGCAGGCCGGGGGGGGAGCAGCTCGTAAATCAGGTCCCACTCCCACCCAGTCACTAACAAGCGGGCTGCCTACCCGCCTACGTGGGGTCCCTGCCTCTGGGCTCCCACAGCGGCCTGGAACGGCCAGCTGGCCAAGGCCTCTAGAGTGCCTTGGCCTCCACCCCCACCCGCGGCCCCCAGATAGATAGGGGTATTTTTTTTTCTTTTAGGAGAAGAGAAAAAAATAGACCTAAATGAAGAGAAACACCAACAAAGGAGGAGAGAGGCCTGCAGAGTCACGTGGGGGCAGAGACCAATTGGGCCTCCGGTGGCCCCCCCCCAGGGCGGGGGGGAGGAGGAGGAGGACGAACGGACAGGGCCAGCTTGCTGTCCGCCCGCCGCCCGCAGTGGTGTGAAGGAGTTCCTGCGTGCCCACGGTCACCACTGCCCACCTGGGCTGCCAGAGCCTCCCCCGACCCTGGTGCCCACTGTCCACCCTCATCCGGCCGTGAGAACTCTTCTTCCGCTCCGTAAGTGAAGGCCTGGGCCCAGGCCTCTAATGGCCAGCCTCCCTACTCACTGCCTCCCTGCGGCCTGGGCTGGCCACTACCTGCTCTTCAGAGTGACCAGTCCCCACTTCTCTGGGTGGGGAAGGGGCCAGAGGTCTATCTAGACCTGCTCTCGCAGTGTGATACCCCCTCTTCTTTCCTGGGCCGCTGAGGGGAGGAGCTAGGCCTATGGCGACAGGCACTGTTGGGTCTGTGGGTGTCCCGCGATCTAGTGGTGGCCGGGTGTTCACACTGGTGTGTTGGTGGGAGCCTGGCAATCAATGTCGTGTGGGGTCTCTGGGCCCGTCTGGGTCTCCGGTCTCCCAGCCTGGATGTCTGGGTTCTCTGTGGAGGTCTCTGGGTCTTGTGTATGTGTGAGTCTGTCTTCAGTGTTTATTGTCCTCTGGGTTCTGTGGCTGGGACAGGGTCTGCTTGGCTTCCCTGGGTAGGTGGGTGACAGGCTGTGAGCTCCTCTGTGGGACTGCTGCAGGTGGGTGCAGCTGAACCATAGGCTCCCAGCCTGGGGTAGCAGAGCCCAGGGGACATGGCTCTGTTGGAGGGGGAAGGGGAGAGCTGGCTCACACACCACCTGGCCCAAACTTGTGCCACACTGCTGGGCCTTGCTCCACAGCCCAGGTGGGCTCCACCCTAGACAAGCCCATCAGGAGCCTGCACCCCCACTCCTTCACTCCATGCAGGGCGATGGGTGCTGCTGAGTTCGCTGTCTGGGGACTCCTTTAGAGCAGAGGCTGCTCAGAGGCAGAAGGAGCCTTGGCCTCCAGCTCCAATACTGTGGATTCTCAGGGGTTTGGGGTGGGGGTCTGCCACTAACTCCTCTCTGGCTCTCTCTCCTCCCTCCTCACCAAGATATGTCCATGGAATCTGGTGGAAACCACAGAAACCCATCTGGAGGGCCCGGCTTTTCCATTTTACATACGGAGAAACTGAGGCTCGGAGGAACGAAGTGACTTGCTGGCAAGTCCGCAGCAGATTCTGCTCCTCACTCCGAGGGGTGAGCGAGATGAGGGGTGGTCTGCGTGGGGCCGCGGGCCCTCAGGACCAAGGCGCCAGCTCCTGGCCGAGCCCTGAAGCTTTTTGGTCCGGCTTCTCTCTGCCGATGCAAACTGCAGAATTTCCTTGCTTGAAGACCAGAGCTTTCTGACCTCCCGGTCCCCAGCCTCCGACTTCGGGGGCCAGAGAGGGCGGGGGCAGGCTGCAAGCAGGCCTCTTTTTCCCTCTGGCCTCAGTTTCTTCACCTGAAAACCGGAGTGGCCCGGTGGATGTTCGCAGCCCAGAGCTCTGCCCATGATGGCCAAGGATCCCTTTGTCCTCGAGGCTGCCAGGCGCTCCCTGCCTCCTCCCTCTGCCTGGGCGAGAGCTCAGAGGGGCGCAGGAGTGCCTGCCGCCCACCCCTAGCTCCGCTCTCCCAGCGCCCGTGCCCTTGGTGGCTTGGGGTGCTCACCAGACCTTGGAATGTCGCAGAGATGCATTTCCACTGCTTCCACTTCCAGCCGCGCAGGAGATTTGCCCCAAGTCTCCCGATGGCCGTTGTGGAAAGCGTCCGCCGAGCGGGCATGTGCTTTGCCAGCATCTTTTCGGTTCATCCTTGCATCCGCCTCAAGGAAGACCGGTCCTCATCCCACTTCACAGATGAGGAAACTGAGGGCTGGAGGGGGACGCTTACCTGCCACAGGGTCAACCGAGGTTTCTAGCCTTCAGCCCGTGCCTTGGCCACAGGCCCCACGCTCGCCCTTACCCACTGCCACGCTGCAGAACGACCAGCGCCCCCAGCTTGGCCCTGGCCACGACTAAGCTGAACTTGCAAACAGCAGCTCGCCTCCTCCGGCAGCCCGAGGCACCCCAGCGCACCACACCTGCCCGGATTGCGGGACGCGCGGGTCGCTCGCGAGCTTCGGGGGGCCTGGCTGGGGATGGGGGCTCCAGAGGATGAGGGCGAAGAGGCGAGCATGCTGGGGGAGGGCAGGGTGCAGGCCGGGCTGCGGGGAGGACGCGGCCCGGCCTCCGCCCCCGGATACCGCACGCGCCCTTATAGAGCGCCGGGCCCCGGCCGGCGCGGCGGGTTCGCGCGGCGCGCAGCGGCGGCGGAGGGGCCCGGGTCCCAGGTGCGCCTCGAGCGGCCCTGGAGGCAGCGGGGGCGGGGAGCGGCGGGGGGAGCGCCGAGGCCCAGCGCAGCCAGCCCCGCGCCCCCGCCTCCCCGCCCCCGGCCCGGCGGCCGTCATCGCGGGCGGGCGGCGCTGCGCCCGGGTGCGGCTCTTCGCCGGCGGCTGCGGCGCGGCCGGGAGGTGCGGGGCGCCGCGCGGGAGGGACGCGGGGGCGCTGCTCGTAGGAGCGGCGAGGTGGGCGCCGTCCGCCGTCGCGCTCCCTCTCCGGGACTCGGACTCTCCGCCCGAGGTCGCCCCCGTCTCGGGCTCGGGCTCCCGGAGCCTGCGGGGTCTCCGCCCGAGGTCTCGCGCCTGGCGCAGTCGGTCTCCGCCGCACCACCTCGCCGTCTCTGCGCCCGACGTCCGGGTCTCGGCGGCGCGGGCCTCGCCTCCCGTCGCCAGTCGCTGCCTCGGGCTTTGTCTCCACGGCCGGTGGGCTCAGCACTCTCGGCCTCTCGGGCCCAGGGAGCCGTCGTTTCCCCGCCGCTCGCGACGCGGCCCCTGGCAGTGCGACTCCGCGGGGCCACGCCTCGGAGCTCGGCTCCGGGTTCCTGCGTTTTCCGACCACCCCCCGACCCCCGACCCTCTTGCCCGGGCGCCTCCGTCTCTCCAGGTTTTCTCTCCATGTCTCTGTCACTCTCTCTGCCTCGGCCTCCCCGGGAGTCTTGTCTCCCGGGCTGTCCCTTGTCTGTCACTGTCTCCGACTCTGCTTGTGTCTCTCCCGGGTTTTCTCTGGGCCTCTGTGTCTCGGTGTCTGGGATTCGATCCGGTTCGTTATCCATCCTTCCTTCCAGCCAGCCAGCATCTCCCTACCTCTCCTCCCCACGTTTTTTCCTGACTCGCCATCGGTGTGTCCCGCCGCCCGGGTTCTCTCGGCGTCGGTCGGAGCCTCGTTGTCGTTCCTGCCGCGCTCTGTCTCTCCCGGACTGTCTCTGCCTGCCTGGTCTCTGTCGGGTTCCCAGCACACTCCAGCCCCGCGCCCCACTCCGCCCTGGCTCCCTGCGCCTGTCTCCCGCACGCCAAAGCCCATCTCGTTTTCTCAGAATCCGGGTTTTGTTCTCAGACAAACGAATCCGGATCGAAGCGCATCGAATCCGAGGGTCCGGGATCGGGTGTGGCGCTGGCGGCGCGGGAGGAGCCCGGGAGGGCGGTGAGAGGCGCAGTGGGAGCCCGGGCCCCGCACGAGGGCTGGGCGCTTGCCGCGCGGCCACCTGGGCGCTGCGGGGGTCCTGCGCTTGGCCGCCTTCACCTGGACGCTGCGAGGGGCACCGCCACCCACGCTTTGCGGGTGCAGTAGGTGCGGCCGACACCGGGTGCGGGACCTGCCCGTGGGCCCGCAGTGACCCTCTTCTCCCTCCGCAGGCGGACGCCGCGGGCATGGACTATTCGTACGACGAGGACCTGGACGAGCTGTGCCCAGTGTGCGGGGACAAGGTGTCGGGCTACCACTACGGGCTGCTCACGTGCGAGAGCTGCAAGGTGAGAGCGAGAGCGGAGAGCGGCGGGCCGCGAGCGTGCGTAGGGCGCGGCCGAGGCCCGTGGGCGCTGGGCAGAGGGTCCAGCGGCTCCCGCACTAACTCCCCTCTCCCGCAGGGCTTCTTCAAGCGCACTGTGCAGAACAACAAGCACTACACGTGCACCGAGAGCCAGAGCTGCAAGATCGACAAGACGCAGCGCAAGCGCTGTCCCTTCTGCCGCTTCCAGAAGTGCCTGACGGTGGGGATGCGCCTGGAAGGTGCGCGCCCCACGGGCCAATGGCCCCTGACTTCTGATCGCCCAAAGGGAAGGGGAGAAGGGGTGGTGGCAGTGGGGGGCTGGAAAAGGCGGCTGGGGAGAGCATCACTAGCCTTCTGGAAGGTTTGGGGACCTGACGATTGGCCCCTGGCCTGACTCAGGGTCTGATCTCTGCAGGGGAGTGAGGGAACATTGCACCTAAGGCCTGGGGGAGGGAGCGCATTCAGGGCCCACCTGGGTTGCATAAAGTGAACTCCAGGGAGATGCCCCTCCGCAGCAATGCTGCTTCCCCGGAGGAAGCTGCCAGAGGCAGGGCTTTCTTGCCCTTGCTGGGTTCAAGTTCAGTGCCTTCACTTACAGACTGGGCAAGTTCCTTAACCTACAGATTCCCCATCCAGAAAATGGGCTGAATGGTAGCTCCCCCTTCCCTCCCTTAGTGTGAGGATTGAATTTACAGAAAACCCAGGCTCCTGGGACATAGTAAATACTCACAGGTCAGCTGAGTTTCCCATTGTTATTCTGTTGTTATACCTTCTGCTTTTATTTATCCACCACCTCCACCCTGCTGCCCGTTTGTCCATTCATGTGAATGGTCACACAGTTCATGCACTCAGTGCTGTTCCTTCCCAGCCACCCTCTGTCTGATTAGCCAGGCCCTGAGAGGGCTGAGGAGTGGGGAGCAACTGCCCCCAGTCCAGAGAGGAAGGGAGATGGCCCAGCAGGAGAGACCCTTGAGGGTGGACATGCAGCTTCCACCCTGCGGCCTCAGCCGGGCTATGTGCCCAGCTAGCAGCTGTTGGCTGAAGTTTCTGAACAAGGGAGAAGCCCCCACCCCAGAGGCTCTGAGAGCTATGGACCACATGCTCTGCAGCTCCTGGCAGGGAGGGGACACCCTGTCCGGTCCCAAGAGCCCACAGCCTCCATTCCAGATCCCAAGAGGACAGAAGCCCCCAGTGCTGCCGGAGGGAGCGGAGCCAGACTGCCCACACGTGTGGCAGGAAGATGTGTTGCTGGGAGCTGCCGTCCCTGCTGAGCACTGCCCTGTCCGGCTCTCTTCCTTCTCCCAGAGCCTGGGGTGGGGTCCTGTCTGAGCAGGGGCTGGGGCCACACTCTGGCTGCAGAGATGCACCTGTTGAGTCTGGTTGGTGACACATTCTTGGCTAGACAGAGGAACATCTGGTTAGCAAGAGAGGTCCCCTCCCCCAGCACAGAGCCAGCAAGCCCTAAACCTGCCTTGCAAAGCCAGTGGGGGAAGTCCAAGTAATCTTGCCACTGGTTTAAAGAGCTGGGCAGTTAGTGGGCACTAGGCATCCAGCTGTGAATAGGACTCATAGGGCCCCCTTCCTCTCACTGTCTCCCTGCCAGGTCCTGTGCTAGGCACCTGAACCAAGACGCTAAAAGCCGAGTCCCCAGGACCTCTCAGCCTGGGCATAAGGCACCACACACTCAGCATAAGAGTGGGCAAGGGGTGAGATCTGGGCAAATCCAGGAACACTTCCTGGACGTGGTGACATTGCGGCTATGTGTTTAGCAAGCACAAGAGAAAGAAAAGGGTTTGAGGCAGAAGGACTGTCAAAGATGGGGTGGGTGAAGAACATACCAAGCAATGTCTGCTGAGGTGAGTAAGGTGGAGTGGTCTCAAGAGACATGACCTGGAACACTGAGGAGGGCCTTGAATGCCAGGCTAAGAAAAATGACTTCCCCCATGGGAGTCATGAGCAGGGGGGTCGCACAGTCAGATCAGGGTAGAGCAGTACAGAAGGTGGTGTGGAGGGGGAGCCTGACCCTCTGACCCTGCCCACAGCTGTGCGCGCTGACCGCATGCGGGGTGGCCGGAACAAGTTTGGGCCCATGTACAAGCGGGACCGGGCCCTGAAGCAGCAGAAGAAGGCACAGATTCGGGCCAATGGCTTCAAGCTGGAGACAGGCCCCCCAATGGGGGTACCCCCACCACTCCCTCCCCCACCGGACTACATGCTGACCCCCGGCCTGCATGTGCCTGAGCCCAAGGGCCTGGCCTCTGGTCCACCCACTGGGCCACTGGGCGACTTTGGAGCCCCAGCACTGCCCATGGCCATGCCCAGCACCCACGGGCCACTGGCTAGCTACCTCTACCCTGCCTTCCCCGGCCGCGCCATCAAATCTGAGTACCCGGAGCCCTATGCCAGCCCCCCACAGCCGGGGCCACCCTATGGCTACCCAGAGCCCTTCTCTGGAGGGCCCAGCGTGCCTGAGCTCATCCTCCAGCTGCTGCAGCTTGAGCCAGACGAGGACCAAGTGCGGGCGCGCATCGTGGGCTGCCTGCAGGAACCGGCCAAGGGCCGAGCCGAGCAGCCGGCGCCCTTCGGCCTCCTGTGCAGGATGGCTGACCAGACCTTTATCTCCATGGTGGACTGGGCTCGCAGGTGCATGGTATTCAAGGAGCTGGAGGTGAGTGCCCCCGCTGCCTGCTCACTGCCGTCCCTCCTTCTCCCTGTTGCCCGGGTCTCTCTCCAGCCTCTGCTGCTTTTCTCTCCCTGGCCCGCCTTCAGTCTGCCTCTCTCCCAGGCTGGGCTTCTGGAGGTACTTCCTGCTTTCTCTGAGGTCTTGAGCTCCCTCAAAGGACTAACTGGGTCTTGTCATATTCCCCAACCCAATGCCAGGAGCGGGTCCAGCCCATCCTGTCCTCCTCTTCAAGGAGGCCATCAGTCTCCACTGGTTTCAAATGAGCTCTTAGTGTCTGAGTTTTGGATATCTGTGGGCCCCCCTCCTTCCCAGCTAAGGTGAAAGATCTCACTGGCCCTGGATCTCTCTGTCATATATACTGGCTGCGCGTGTGTGCGTGCATGCATGTGTGTGTGCAGGAGGAAATGAATGGGGGATACCAGAGCCGCCCAGTGATCTTGCCAGATGAAGCAGCTTTCTTCTACCTCAATCCTTCTCTCTTGAGGCTAAAGTAAGCAGGAAAATGTGAGGCCAGACATAGGGAAGAACTTCCCAGTCCCTTTGCCCAGTGGTGTGAAGGGCCTAGACTTGAGAGCGGCCCCTCCAGCGCCCTGGCTCCCTGCGAGGCCTTCCTCTCTGTTGCTTTTGCCTTTCCCAGCTCAGCCCCTGGCTGTTCTGGAGCTGGTTATAAACAGCAGGCTTTGCAGCCTTGAGCAGCATTGTCAGTGCTGACGCCAGTCAGGCCTGGGCTTCCTCCAGGGGCATGTGGCCGGATGGGCTGGGGGCACTGCCTGCCTGCCTGGCAGGGAGGGGGAATAAGGAGGGGCACAGGGACTCAGAGCCCTTGGGGCAGCACAGGGTTGGGGTCCTAGGGGATCTAGGGGTCCAGAACTGGTGGAAATGGTTTTTGCTCTACTGTGGAGGCCCTGTCTTGGCCGAGGTCTGGGGACATGCCTTGTGTCCGCCATGGAATGGGCTTCTCACCTGTCCCCTCTGGACATGGCCCTCTCTGGGCCGACCTTACGCAGGGCAGAAGGCAGTACATTGGACATGCCACCTGCCTTCTGCTGCTGGCTGGAGGCCCTGGGGGACAAGGACCCAAGACTCTGGGGTTGGTTCCCAGCTTCCCCAGCAGACTTCCCCCCAGTGCCCGCGCAGAGGGGAGGAGCAGCAGAGCGTGCCCAGCCTGGAGCCCGGGATCCAGGGGCAGGGCACTTCCTCTGGCCGCCTTCCTGGTCTCCCGGGGCTTCACGCAGGATGGGAAGGGCCTTTGTCCCAGCTCTGCTGAGTGTTTTTTCCTGCTCTGACTTCTCTGTGGCCCAAATCTTCCTGTTCCCCTTCCCAACCTCTGCACTGAGCCCAGGAATACGACCCACAGTCACCACCTGTGTGAAGGAGCCTTGCAGATAAGTACCAGCCCAGGCCAGAGCCACATCCAGGTTCCTTCCCCCTGGTCCAGTGGGCCCTGGGCTGGTGTCTGTTTGCAAATCCCAGGGGCAAGGGGACTGAAAAACAGGAAGGTGCTGAGTGGCCCTATTTTCTTTGGGCTCAGCATCCAGCGCATCTTAGAATGGAGCAGCCCCTGGACGTTGGGGTGAATTGCACCCAGAAAGCTGTCAGGCTAGAAGAGGAGATAGACATGTATACAGATAATGCCGGTATGGGGTGCTCAGAGTGCCCAGGGCTCTGAGAGCAATGGGAGGGGACAGAGAGATCAGATGGCTACACCCAAGGAAGTCAGAGGTTTCCAGAAAGCAGTCAGAGAAAGCTAAGGGAGTTCCAGGAAGTGGGAACAGCATAGGGAAGGCTCCGAAATGTGCGAGGGCATCAGGAAGTTCAAGGTGGCCCCAGGAAGTGGGCTGGCAGTGGCAGAGCAGAGTAGGGGCCCAGGAGTGGGCCCTTGGGCATGGTGACAGAAGCCAGGGCTGGCTGGGCCCCACATCCGGGGTCAGGGAGGGGCTCCCAGCGCGGGGTCTAAGCTCTGTGCAAATGCCCACTGCATCTGGCTGCTCAGGGGAAGGCTTGGGGTCTCAGCTGAACTGTCAGGGACACTGGGGCCCAGTGCGTATGATCCCAGGTGCCCTCTATGACTTTTCCTCCTCCCTCCTCTTTCCCAGCTTGACCAGCTGTCCCTGTGTCCATTTTCCCACCTTGCCCAATCATAGCAGGTTGGTCCTGACTTGACACAGAAGTGACTGCCGAAGACCCTGTGCAATTTTGCTCCTCATTTATAAAAGGAGAAGAATTTGAGTAATATCTGCCCCATAGGGTTGTTATAGGAAAGAACTCAATCCCGGTCCTGGAACACAGAAAGCCCAGGCACGGGATCCCCAGCTGAATCCACGTTCCTCTGAGCATGCAATAAAGAAGGGGCCCACTTAATGCTGGGCTCCTAAAGCACCTTTGTACCTGCGGGGTGGCAGGAACTCACCCTTCCCTGCTGTGCAGCGGGGGTAGGTTCCAGAGCCAGGCACGCGGCCTCTCTGGACAGTTATGTGAAAGATGGGCTGGGCGGTTGCCAGCCAGGAGTCAGGGAGGGGGAGGCGGGGCCAAGGGGCCTAATGACCCATCCTGACATGGGCTCCGAGGCCCCCATTGGCAACAGATTTAATTGCCCAGATATATGGGTTCACAGAGCCCTCAGTGACTCTGTCAGTTCCAGGCTGACAAATAATGGCCCACCGACCACTTGGCCTGGAGATCACTGTGGCCAGCCTGTAGCATGTCAGCCACCCAAGAATTTACTGAGCCCGCTGGCCTTGGCTGCCAGACTGATCAGACCCCAGGGGGCTTGAGAGGGGGGCCTGCTGGGGGAGAGATCTGCGTGGCACCCATAAATACCCCTTCTCCAGGGCAGGATGCAAAGTGTCAAGGCTCAGGGAAGATTTGTGGCCGCCCAACAGGAGGGGTGGTGGCTGGTGAGCCCAGCGGAAGGACCAGGCTGGCTAGAGACCCCAGGGCTGGGATTGCAAACGTCCTTGTCCCCAAGGTGGACAAGGGACCTCAAGCTTAGGAAGAAACCTTGGGAAGGTGGCTAAGTGAGGCTCAGGGCCACTTGCTTTTTTATGGCCAGGGCAGCTACACTGTGGTTTTCTTTAAAATAAAAACATGTATGTGCCTGTGTTTGTGCATATGTGAATGTGTATGTGGGTGTGTGTGCGCGTGCGGCTGCGTGCTCCTCACGCAGGAGCGTTTTGGAGTTGGGTGTCTTTGGAAATCTGGCAGGAAAGTTCTTGGCCAAGGGTAAGGGGAGCCCTGCTGCAGAGATGTCCCTGCGAGAGTTGACAGTGGATTCACAGAACCCATTGCGACGGATAATGTGTGTCACTGAAACAGGGAAGATTATGTTTCCCGTTTCACAGAACAGGAAAGGAGGACCAGAGAAGACACATAGTAGGACTGGGACCTGATCACAGTGCAGGGGCCCTGAGGCTCAGGTGTCACTTTGTGGCTCTCTGTCCTGCCTCCTGCCCTGAGTCTGAAGTCTGGGACCTGGGCCAGCCAGGTCGTGGTGACCCCTTTGCTTTCTGCTGGGAGCTTGGCCTGTTTATCTCCTAATTCTCCCCCTTATCTCTTCTCTTCCAATGCCCACCTTGTTCCTTCGGTCTGGGGACAAGTATTTCCGCTCTCAGGACCTTGCAGTGGGTGGAAGGCAGAGCCCAGCCCTACATGGCTTCCATCTGGGTCATTCCACAGTGGGCCCAAGAGTTCCCTGACTGCCACTACTGTGTCCTCCTGGGCAGACTTCTCCCACACAGGCCTCAGGCAGGCAGTTCCCAGAGCCCCACATGTCACCTCAGGCAAGCCTGCTTGCTTCTCTGCAACATGCGCAGAATGTCTCTGGGGCGGGGTTGAGATATCCTGGAGTAGGTGCCCCGCCACCAGCTTTGCTTTTTTCTTTGGAAACAAATGGGAAGGCTCCTGAGGTCACTTTGAGGCGAGGGAAGGAGAGGTGTCCCCTGCCATCTAACGTCCGTGAGGCCAAGCCCTGGTCACCGTGGGCTTCTGCTCTGATGGTGATGGGACTCTAGCAGGAGGGAGAGAGGGGGCTCTAGACCAGGGTGAGGAAGGGAGGCGGTGGCTCAGAGCAGGACAGACCTAGCCCTTCCCTCTGTTCCCCCCAACCATGGGAAGGGCTGGGCCAGGGGAGGGGCCTGATTGTGTGTCCTGTTGTACCTTCTCCTTTCTCCCCTTGTCTACCTAAGAACAGAGGCCTCAGGGATACCCCAGGAAAGGAGGGGGCAGAGGGAGGAGGAACTGCTACCCCCCAGAAGAGAGAGCTATTTGCCAGGGCTGGGCCAGGGGCCTTCACCAGGGCTCCCTGGCTCCTTGGCCTCTGGACTGGGTGAGGGGTAGATGTCTTACAGCCGCTTCCTGGTGCCGCCTGGAGGGACACAGAGCAGAGGTGGACACCAGCCCTGCCTTCCCACACTTGATGGGATCAGGGAAGACGGAAGCACGAGCTAGTGCCATCAGATGTTGCAGATTCTATGTCCAGAGGGTGACGAGGGCACCGAAGAGGGAGGAGGGATTAGGAGGGCTTTGTGGAGGAGGTAAGGAGCCAATAAGAGACAATGAACTGCTGGCGCAGGCGCACACCTGCAATCTCACAAGGCTGAGGCAGGAGGATCACAAGTTTAAAGCCAGCCTCAGCAACTTAGCAAGACCCTGTCTCTAAATAAATAAATAAATAAAAATTAAAAAGGGCTGGTGATGTGGCTCAGTGGTTAAACAGCGCTAGGTTCAATCTCTGGTACCGAGAGAGAGAGAGAGAGAGAGAGAGAGAGAGAGAGAAAATCCCTGAGTGACCATGGGCAGGGGACAGGTCTTGTCCCATCCTAATGGTAAAGAGCTGGATCTGGAGCCAGACAGAGCTGAGGGACACCGGGCAAGTTTCTTAATCTCCCTGTGCCCAGTTTCTTTTTTCCATAAAGTAAGTAACAACTATACCAACCTCACAGGGTTATAGGGCCCCAGTGCAGTGGCTGTTAGTGACCATGGCTTATGTTCTCCCTATGGATGGCCCTGGGAGGAGCCTGAGAAGTGTTAACTGGGTAGATGGGGCCGGTCTGATGAGCAGTGGATTCTCTGAGAGTTGGGGGAAGGCGAGGGGAAGGTCCCTAATGGACCCCAGTTAGACCCCAGCCCCACACGTGTCTCTTCCCTGCAGGTGGCTGACCAGATGACCTTGCTGCAAAACTGCTGGAGCGAGCTGCTGGTGTTTGACCACATCTACCGCCAGGTCCAGTACGGCAAGGAGGGCAGCATCCTGCTGGTCACCGGGCAGGAGGTGACAGACCCTACTTTCCGAATTCTGAGCCCAGAAGTCCAAGGCCTCCCCAGGGCTGGCTCCAGTTCTGAACGTCAGCCCTTTCCCCGGTTTCAGGGGACATCCACTGGGCAGGCCTTGCTGTGGCCAGCCCTGTCCCTGGTCTTGGGAGGAACTAGCCCCTGGGAGCCCTGTTCTGGGGGACCAGCCCAGAGGGTGTGGGGATGATCAGGGGAGGCTTTTGGAGGAGGTGACAGTGGCACTGGGTCTCCCAAGAATCAATCCAAAACAATAAATCAGAGCAGAGTTGATGGAATAGTGAGTGGCAATGGGGGGTCTGTCCCCACTCCCACCCAGGTGGCAGGAGGCAAGGGTGCAGCTCTGAGATAGAGAGGGGGTCGAGACTGGGGCGAGGTGAGAGGTGAGCCTAGAGGGGTTGCTGGCAGCTGTACATGGGTGAGACCTCGCAGACTGCACACCCCGATTAAGGAAGATCTCTGGATGGGACTCTGGCAGAAGCCCTGGGGAGCTCAGGCCTTGGCCCCTTGGAGCAGGGAGTGTGCAAGGAGCTGGAGCCTCCTGAGATAGCAGGAGCCTGGGGAGGAGCCACCTGCTGGCCTGTCTTCTAGGAGGCAAGTGGTGGGAGGAAGTGGCCTGGGGACACAGGCTGCAGCTGCTCGGTGGGCTTAATAGGTTCCAGGAGGTACTATGAAGTGACACCTGTGAGGGTGTCTGCGTGTGTGTGTGACTGAGCTGAGCCGTGCCGATGTCTCGTGCAAGCGTGTGGGTAGACACGTGTCCATGTCTTTAGGCAGCTCTGCCCTTCCCTGTTGGCCGCCTTCACTGCTGGGGCCACACAAAGCTGTTTATGCCGCTGGGCCTGGCCGTGGCTCTTTGTATATGAAGGATCTTTGGCTCCCCTGCTGCACCCACGTCCTGGTGCCCGTTCTGTCATCGAGGCAGTCCGGCCGTGGGTGCCCAGCCTCCAGGTCCAGCAGGTTGGGGAGAGCTGGGAAGGGTGGGCCCTTGACATTGGTGGGCTCCAAGGGTCCAGGGGGGCTGCCTGACCCAGCTTGGCTGCAAAGCTGGGCCCGCCGTACCCAGGCCCCTGCACACAGCCTCCTGACTTCTGTCCTCTTGACCACCCAGGTGGAGCTGACCACTGTGGCTGCTCAGGCAGGCTCCTTGCTGCACGGGCTGGTGCTGCGGGCGCAGGAGCTGGTGCTGCAGCTGCACGCGCTGCAGTTGGACCGCCAGGAGTTCGTCTGCCTCAAGTTCCTCATCCTTCTGAGCCTCGGTGAGTGCCAGGGCGCCTTGGTCGTGGAGAGGGACAAGGTCCTCAAGCGGCCCTGCTGTGGCCACCGAGGCCACCATAGGGTCTTGGTGGGCAAGGACCCGCCCTGGGCGAGTGGAGCACAGGGCACCTGGTCAGGGCCTGGCTCGAGAGATGGGCGCTACTTTCCCGCTGGCCTTGTGTCTCTGGAAGTATGGAAAGCCAAGATCACCCTTTATGGGACAAGGACCCTTCGGAGAACGTGGCTAAGCGCCCTCCATGTGTGCCCTGTACCTGTGAGCGAGCCGGAGTGGGGGGGGCCTTAGGGCTTTCCATTCCTGCCTCCGTTCCAGGATCCCTGCTGTTCTAATTCCCTGACCTACAGGGGCTCAAATTCTGCCTCTGGGCCTCTGCCCCAGGCAAGCACCAAGGATAGGACGATGAGCAAAAAAATGTCCTCAGATCCCTGCCTCTCAGAGCTGAGCTCTGGGAAAGAGATGAAAAGCATCCCACGATCGCGAAATAGACCAGTGAAATGCATAGCCAGGAAGAGGCGCACGCCCCGGGAAGGAAAAGCAGGCGGAGCCAGTGGAGGGCGAACCCCACCCGCCAGCTCGTCCCCTCCCTGCGTCTGGAGTCTTCTTCCCAGTGTCCCCCTGACCACAGCCCAGATGGCACCGCTCCAGGCTGCAAGCTTCCCTGGCCTCCCGTCACCCAGCTAATCATCCCAGCGCCCTCCCGCACCCAGGGGTGCTGTGCCTGTGGAGGTGACCCTGGCCTGCAGAGCTCCTGGACTGAGACTGGCCCTGGCAGTTGGCATTACAGCCAGTCTGGCAAGGAAGTGGGTGGTGGGAGGTACTGGGGAGCAGAGGTGAAGGGAGTCGATCGCTGGAGCGTGGAAGCCCGGGGGCAGTAGGCTGGCAGGTGGCAGTGTCTCCGCAAGGCTGATTCTCAGGCCGCCGCCGGTCAGGGGTCTGCGGGGGGCTAGAGGAGGGCAGGTCTCCAGCAGCCTTAGGAGCTGCAGCCTCAGGTCCTTGGGGCTCCAGCTGGGTCGAGAGCTGCTGAGCACTGGCACCGTCGCGCGGCTGGGGTCTTCATAGTGTGGCGGTGGAGCCTGCAGGAGCTCTGTGGATAAGTGCTGGCGTGTTTGTGGGTTTTTGTGTCCCATTGTGAGGAATCTGTGTGATTGGGCAGTGACGGGGGACTTGGGAACATCAGGGACTGGGGGGGTGGGTCGTGCTTGGCACATTGAATTGGAGCATGGAATCGTGGCCACCTGGGTGATGGTTCTTGACTCACCTGCCATCAACGGGCCCTGGGGAGGGTCCTGGGGGAAGCGGGGAGGAGGCGCTTCCGGCAACAATCTGCTCGGCTGGGGCCCCATCTTTCCTTGGCTGTCCCCTGAAGAGTCCCCAGCCCTGCTTCCCACCAAGCCCCTTGTGCTTGGGACTGCCAGGCCCAGCCAGGTCTGGCCCTCCAGTGGTAAATCCAGGACTCCTCCTCCCATGGAGAGTAGGGAGGATAGCGCTTGCCTGGCATGCACGAGTAAGTGAGTTCAAACCCCAGCACCACATACAAAAAAAAATAAAAATAAAAATAAATGACCACCATAACAGCCCTTAATGCACTACAGGATGTAATGAGAGAACTTTCCAAGGTGCCCAGCACTGGGCCTGACCCCTCAGAAGTGTGTTGTTGTTGATGGTACTGGGGATTGAATTCAAAGGTGCTTTACCACTGAGCTACATCCCAAGTCCTTTATTTTTATTTTTATTTATTTATTTATTTATTTTTTTTGAGACAGGGTCTCACTAAATTGCTGAAGCTGGCCTCAAAACAGGATCCTCTTGCCTCAGCCTCCCAATGGTTGGGATGACAGGCGTGGACACCGCCGGCTCAGTCTTGTTTTTATTACACTCATCCTTAGTTAAAGCAATGAACACGGTAATGGATGAAGTGAGTGCCCCAGGTCACAGGCTTCATGGTCACCTGTGCTCAGGACCTACTATCTCTGGGCACAGGGATGTGGGACTTGATGAGATAGGGGGCCATTATGGGAGAGGAATGTGGCTCTGGGGCCTGGACTTGCTTGAGCGAACAGAAGAGCAGGGAGAGAGGAGGCCACTGGGCCACAGAGGCCTTTGGGGAGCAGACTGCAGGTTAGTGGAGCACTGGAGCTGTCTGGTAAGATCAGGTTTGGGCGACCCAAGAGGGACTTCGGGTGGGGCGTGTCTGGAATGGGCCTTGCAGTTCGAGTAGGAGTGTTGTAGGTGAAGGAAAGCAAGGGGTGTAAAGAATCCCAGACTGAAGGATCAGCCTGCGAGGGCTGCGAGGTATCCTGAAAGTTCCCTGTGCTGGGAAGGGACCTTGACTACCACGCCAAAGAGCTTGAACTTCGGCGGGGTGGACTTTACCTGGAAGGAACATGATCAAATTTCCATTTCATCAAAGCCTGTCCTCTGCCACATGGGAAAAGGCTGGCAGGTGGGCAACCCAGATCCCTGCGAGAGGTGAGAGCCAGGAGCTGGGGCACCTTGGATCCCTGAGCCTGGAACAGAAATGACCCGCCCAGACCAGAGCTAGGCACGAGGGAAAGCGGGAGCCAGAGGGGCAGTGCTGCTTTCCTGGAGGCTCCCAGCTGGCACGCAGGGCGGCACCCTGGACCACACCTCCCTGGGTTGGGCAGCAGAACTCTGTGATGCCTGTCCCTCCACCCACCCACCCACCACCCACACCCCTGCGCCTCCTTCTCGCCTGCCTCCGCAGAAGGGTGCCATTTGGCGTCTAAATAGCTGTCTCGGCGGCTCGGAGGCAGGTAAGGAGGTTTAATTAAAATTAGTGCCTCTCTCCTGGCAATCGCAGTGTTTATGAAGATGGGCCCGGCGGGCATTGTTCTGCCGAGGACTTAATCGAAGCTTAATGGATTGACCTAACATTCGATTTCCTGATTCCCGTTGAGGCTGCTGCGCAGCATTCCCTTAAGCGTTTGCAATTTACCCACTGCTCTGAGCCAACAAAAGGCGGCCTGAATAGCAGCCACACTCGAGGGGCCATTGTGCGCGGGGGCGCCTGCCTGAGTCACCGCTATTGGGACAACATTCTTTATGCCTCACTGGAATGAAAGGATTATTCAAATATTCAATTAAACCGTGAAAAGGGGGCTTTTCTGAGCTCCTGGGGGCCCCAGAGCTCCAAGAGCTAGCAGGCTGCTCTCCGAGGTGGGGGTGCCATCTCCCAGCCCCCTCCTGCCTCCCACCTCCCACCTCTAGGACTGCTGGGAGCTGAGCAGGCCAGGGACAAGGGACGCAGGTCTCCAGCTTGCTCACCGCCACTCTGCCAGTCCAGGGCCCTGGCCCAGCACACAGGGGAGGTCTGGGTCTTGGAGCCCTGAGGGGCAAGGATCAGTTTATCCCCATTTTGCAGATGACAAGAAACTGAGGTTCAGAGAGGGGAAGTGACTTGTCCAAGGTCAGCCAGCTGCCTATAGGGTTGGAATTTGAACCTCTGATACATTAAGGGGGCATCTCCAGGCTTCTTGTCCCTTGCTCCATTGTCATAAGAAGGGTACCTGCTTTATAGGACATTGGTTCCCTCAGGCCCCTTGGAGTATCCACAACAAGCTTCCTAGAGACCAGGGACACTGCAGGGCTGGAGAGGGGAGTGACTGTGCAAGTTCCAGCCCAAAGCAGCCTCTCGGGGAACCCGAGACCCGGAGTGCGGCCATGGATGGGCTGCCTGTTGGAGGGAACGTGAAGTGTGCCCAGCCCCAGCCCAGGCTGCCCCACCCCGCAGCAGGAGAGACCTGGGTTTCCCTGCAGGCTGTGATGCGTTGGGGGTCCCGGGCCTGCCTGATTCAGCCTTGGGTGTCCTTCCCCGAAGGCCTGGACACCTGTGGGGATTACCGGGATGGTATGGGGTGTTGCGGGGTGCTTAGGACACTGGATCCAGACTCTTGGACTGTAGCCACAAAGAACTGTGTCCCTAGCCCTTGTAGTTGACCTCATGGGGCCACAAGGCTCAGCCTACTGAGAGCTGAGGGACCAGAGAACTGTAGCAAGAGGGGGGCTGTCCCTGAAACCTGTCCTTGTTCTTCACCCACCCTCTGCAGTCCGCCCCAGCTCCGTGTTGCTGAGAACAGTAAATCCTGGTAAAGCCTGGGCTCTGGCTCTCTCCAGGTCCCTCCACCCCTGCCCCCACTGCCGCTTCCCAGCCAATCCTCCAGGCCCTTTACTGCTTTTACTGCTGTGTGGCCTTGAGCTGGTCCCTATCCTTCTCTGAACTCCAAGCCTACTATTGTGAATTGGTAGAAAACAATGGCAGACTTGTCCAGCCCTAGGGATGTGGAGATGAAGGCAGATGGGGACAGGATTGGAATGGAGAGAGGTTGGGACAGAGATGGAACTCATGAGCACCTCTTGCTTCCAGGAAACCAGCTAAGTGGGGTGAATTCCCATGACCTTTGAATGTTAGGGTGCTACGTACAGTTGGGCAGGTCACTCGCTGCACAAGGACTTGGAGGCAAGGGAGGACTGGGGTCTGCAATCTAGCTGCATCTCTGTGGGCAAGGGCCAACTCCTTTTTAATTGACACAAAGGTAACTCATGGGCTAATGGTTCTCCCAGGGAAGGGAGGCAAGAAATGACCCTGGCTTGCTCACTGAAGGGAAGTTGAGGGGTGAAAGACAGTGGCCTGCCAGATCCTGCCAGATGACCCAGGCCCAGCTCGGGTTTCCCTAAATCCAACTTTGGACAACATAGGCCCCGGCAGGCGCGTTGGGGGCGGCTGGGGATCAGGGTTGCCAGGAGCGTGGAGCTCACCTGGCGCAGCGGGTGTTAAAGGGATTAGAGGGCCAAGGGCCGCACATGCCACCTGGCCACCCCCACAGCAGCAGACCAGGGGTGGTGGGGGAGAAGAGGATGGAGGGCCACTTTCTGAGCCACTAGAAGCCACATCCCAGGGGAGGCCAGGGTAGGATATGGGGGTTGGGGACCAATCCTGGGGATTCCTGTAGACCCTGAGCCCCTAGACAGGACACCATTTGGAGATGCTACCCAGGAGAGAGAGTCCTGAAAGCCGTGGTGAGGGATGGGGGCACAAGAAATAGGCCCAGGCTCCACCGCTCCACCAGGTGGGCACGGCTCCCTTCGTGGAGGAGGAAGGCCGTTCAAGGGAGGGTCTCTGCTCCTAAACGGTGGCTGGAGGTAAGCCCTCATCTGCCTCACTCCAGAGACAGGGTTGGTGTCCTCTCTGGACTTGGGGCAGGGACACATTAATCAGTCACACCCCTCATCTATGCAGAGCAAGCCCGCCTGTCCCTCCCACAGGGAGCCGGTCCTTCCTAATGTGGATCATCTTGTCCCTGTTCTTACAGAATGTGTCTGCCTTGTACGCCGGCTTCTTTCACAGTGGTGGCCGTGGGTAGAGGGTGCTGGACAGGGAACCCAGGGCCTGGTGCACTCTGAGCCACACCCCAGCCCTGTTTTTAATTGATGTAAACGGCCTTGCCCTCTGGACCACCTCAACCTTCCCTTCCAGTTCTTTCCCCACTCAGCCCCAGGCTTTCAGAGATCGGTCCTCGCGCCCTGGGTTCTGTGACTGCTGCACGCTGCGCGGGCCACCTCCTCCCCCCATAAATATTGCTACGGTGAGCACCACAGCCCCTGGCCCCGGAAGAGACCTTCCTTGGACTGCTGAACCTCTTTCCGGTCCCTCACAGCTGTGCGGTGGGGTGCGTCCACTCACAGTGCGTCTCTGGTCATGGTGGCAGTGAGGTGACAGTGGTGATGCTGGGTGGTGATGCTGATGGCAGTGACCATGAGGATGATGGTGACATATAGGATAGCTTTGACTGTGATGATGGGGATGATGCCAGTGATGGCAATGGCTTTGACCGCAGCCATGAGTGGCAGCAAACACTCTGACCACTCACCCAGTGATCTTCCTGTGCGCCAGCTTCTGTCCTCCCAGGCATCCCCAAGATGACTGTTATTGTCACCCTCGTTTTACAGGTGAGGAAGTTGAGTGGGTTAAGTCACCTGCCCGGGGTGCACTGGGGAGTGGGTGAAGGTCTTGGGATTATCGCTGTCCATTGGGGCTGTGGCAGAGGCAGTGGTGCCGATGCCGGTGACTGTGGTTTAGTTTTTGAAGGTGGCCTTGGCCACACTGGTGAAAAACACAGGGATATCAGTTTGGGTGATTGGTGAGGGGGTGGTGCTGGTCCGCTATGCTGATGAGCAGGGTGATGACTTTGTTGGTCACCGGGAAGGTGGTGTTGGTGAAGCTGGTGACTGTGTCTGCCTGACCCTGATGGTGTTGGGGACGGGAGGTGACTGAGCTCCTTCCCTTGCAGATGTGAAGTTCCTGAATAACCACAGCCTGGTGAAGGACGCTCAGGAGAAGGCCAACGCTGCCCTGCTGGACTACACCCTGTGCCACTACCCGCACTGCGGGGACAAGTTTCAGCAGCTGCTGCTGTGCCTGGTGGAGGTGCGGGCCCTGAGCATGCAGGCCAAGGAATACCTGTACCACAAGCACCTGGGCAACGAGATGCCCCGCAACAACCTGCTCGTGGAGATGCTGCAGGCCAGGCAGACCTGAGCGGGGCCAGCTGGGCCGGGAGGGCCGCGAGGGCACAGCGCTGCCGCCCTCCGCAGGGCTCATTCTGTTAGGCCAACCCAGGAGCTCCATCCCGCAGGCCCCCCGACCCTGAGCTCTGGAGCTGTGTGTTTGGGGTTTGGGTAGGGATGGGCAGGGCCTGGCTGAGGTGGCGTGGCCCTCGCCAGCCATTGGCACTGGCCTGCCACTCAGAGTGCCCCCAGGAGGCCGCTGCTACCCACCCCGCCCCCTGCTCCCAGCTTCTGTCCTGGAGTCTGAAGCACTGGCTGTCCAGGGAGGAGGTTCGGGATTCCCTGGAGGGCCTTGATGTCCCTTGGGTCAGGGGTCATCCCTTCCCTCTCTCCTGGAAGCAGAGGCAGGGGGATGCTGAGCAGGGATCAACAGCAATGGCAAGTGAGGTTCTCCATGGCTCCCCGCAGAGGGGAGGCAAATCCTCCCACTTGTAAACTAGGGATAATGGAGTTTGCCAAATTGGACAGGGGCTGCTGGCCCTAGAGGACACTAAGGAGACCGGCTGGGACAAAAAGACCTCTCCCCTCTCCCTCTTCCCCATCTGACTTCTGCAGGGGTGACCCACTGCTGGAAAGGGATTTTGTTACAGTTGCCCTTCTCTCTCGCCCTTTCCTGCTCCCCAGGAAGAGTTTGGTACAGTCATCATGCTAGCCCTGCCCACACCTGGCCAGCCCAGGCTGGTACTAATCTGCAAGGGTGTAGTCAAGAGAGGTTTTCAGTTTTGTTTTTCTCTTCTTTGCCTTTCAATCTCTTAGACATTGCTTAAAAGGTTGTGTGCTAGAAGGCAGGGACAGGTCAACACTGAGCTGATGTGGGCTCAGCACCATGGGCCAGACACTGTCCAGTAAAGCCCAGTGGTGCTGGGTCATTTCTGAGTCCCCACCACAGTCCAGAGAGGAGCTGTTGCTTGCCCTTTACCCCAGCAGGTGAGCAGGAGGCACAGAGGTGGCTCAGGGGCTCTGTGGCTAGGGGTCTGGGTGAAGCTGGGACGGCTCCTGGGTCTTTGGATCAGGGCTGATGCCAACAAGCCCCTTCTCATGGCCCCAGCCCATTCGGCCCCTCACTGTAACCCCTGGAGCTGGACCTCAGCTGCCTGGAGGATGCTCTCCAAGGCCAGGAGCTAGGAGGGGCCTCAGCTGTCCTCTGTCCCAGGCTGGGCCTGCCCAGTAGGATGAGGCTGGACATTGCCTTACCCGCTGCCTTCTGCTGCCCTGTCTCGGTCCCCACTCTGCCCCTGAAAAGTGTGCCCCTGCCAAGGCCAGAGCCCCACAGCCCCAAAACAAGAAGTGCCCTTACGAATCCCCCTGACCCCTGCAGCCTTGGAATAAATTTTGCAATTAGTTTCCAGCTACCATGGCCACCTGAAATCTGCAGCAGAACCTCCTAGGTGGGTTTGGGTGGTCTGGGGTGGAGTGGCTCTCTGATGGGGACAGAGGTGACAGGCAAATGGCTTTTGGTTCAAAACTCTGGGGAGCCAGGAAGGGTTGCTGGGGTCAGGGCGAATGGATCTCACCTCATTCCTGGGACCTGATGGACCCAGGAGGCCACGGAGGTGCTGTGGCCTTTGGAGACAGCCTCAATTCTAGCCTGTCCATGCCAGGTCAGCCCCCATCTTGGGAGAAGGGGGTGGTCACCTACTGTGGCACCTCTTATCTCCCTGTTCCCACTGTAGCCCTGCAAGGTAGGTTTTATACTCCAGGAGGGGAAGGCACTTGCCAAGGGCCCTTTCATAAACAATCTGAGGGAACAGAGCCCAACCTGGGTGCAGCCTGACTGTAGGCACTGGATCCTTTCTCTGCCGTCATGAGCTGGGCAGATTCCTTTCCTCCCCTGTCTGCCACTTGGTGGCAGCAGCGAGCCCAGCTGACTTCTGAGGAGGCTTGCTCAGGCCCCCTGCCTGTCAATTCACCTGCCTGTCTGTCCTATTGTCCTATCTGCTCTTTGAAGCCACTTCCATAGCTAAGGTGGCAGCCCCAGATTTCAGATGAGGAAACTGAGCACGAGGAATGAAGTGGTTTGCCCAAGGGCACAAGCTGAGAGTGGGCACACTGTCCTAATCCACCTTGACAGAGTTGATTGGTTGAGCTCCAGAGCTGCTTTTGGTCCAGCCAGGGCCTCTGTGCCTTAAAAAAAAGGGCACCACTCCAGGGAAGGGTAGCAAGGACTTTTATGCCAAGATAAAGGAGTGCCTGTGGAAGTGAATCAGAGCCCTAGTTCCTGCCCCTGGCAATGTCCAGTGTGACCAGAGACCCTCTTACTCAGATTATAATCTGTTGTGATGCTCTGGCTCATGTAACCGAGCCAGATAAGATAAGGGAGTGATGGCGTCTGTTCCTGGGGAGATGGGAGAAGCGACAGAAAGGCTTTATAGCTGAGGTGTCATTCGAACTGGGTTTTGAAGGATGCTTAGGAGTTCACCGACTAGCTGGATTTAGGGGCAGTCCAGGCAGAGGCAACATGAGAATAGAGGAAGGAATGTGAATGGGAGGTGTTGGGCTGGAGAGTGAGAGGGTTTGCGTGAGAAGGAAGAGCACAGAACTGGGGAAAGGACCCCTTGGTCCCCACCTCTGCAATGCCCATCCAGCCATATGATTGGTCAAGGGGAGACATGAGCCTGGCGGGGGCGGGGGAAGAGAGACAGGAGTGGGAGTACTCTGTGCAGTTCAGTCCCTCCTCTTTGTCACCCCTCCAGTCCCCCACAGCAGTGGGCTCTTTCTCCTGGTGGCTGAATGTATTCTCTTCTGACTCAGCCAGATGTCACCCAGCCTGGCCTCCTCCCCGGGCTTCTGCCCACCTTCCCATGGCAGGACAGGGACTCTTGCCTCTTCCCGAAGGCAAGCTGTGTCCTTTCTCTGGTACTCTGGTCTGCCTAGCCTGGTGTTCCTCAAGGTCTTAAACATGGCCTTCTCAGGGCCGCTGGGCCTGCTCCTGTCACTGGCAATAGTTGCCAGTGACAACTGGGTGCCTGCTATGTGCTCTGGGACACTGTGGACCCTTGCCTGGCCTGTGGAGTGGGCCTGGTGTCCCCTGCTCTGCAGACGGCAGGCTGGGCTTCAGTGATTAACCGCAGAGCCCTGGCCCTTGGTGGGCAGGTCAACCTCCCTCACAGGTTTTGCCCTGGATGCAACCCAGGCAGGGTCCAGAGTGGAAGCTACCAAGTTCACTGTGGGCTGAGTGTGCTTGCTGGGTCTTAGGTGCGCTGCCCCTGGCCCTGGAGCCCCGGGAGACCACTGTGTGGGCCCTCACCTCTGCTGCTGGCTCTGGGAGGTTGGGGTTGGCAGCCTCTGCCCAGCAAAGTCCCTGCCCTGGGACCTGCCTTGCCTGGCCCCTGCTCAGACCTCCCTGGCCCCAGGCCTGGTGTTAAGCCCTAGCATCACCACCGGTCCTCCTCTACTCTGAAGCCCACTGTACCCAGGAAGAGGTGCAGATTTGAGAGGAATTTTGACCCTGGTGGCACAGTGGGCAGTGGGCAGGTCCAGCCCCACATTGGCTCTCATCAGACCTGAGTGAGCCCCAGCCGCCTCAGGGTGGCTGTGGCTGCCAGGGACCTCCTCCAAGCAGACTTCCTGGGTGCCTCCCACTCACACCAGCTGCGTCTACCCCACCTCCCCATGTGCTGGTGGCCAGGAGACCCCAGCTGTGAGTCATCAAGCCATCCTCCTCTGCAGGAGGGGAGAGGGTGGTCTCAGGACCTAGGCGAGGGCCTGCCGGCGACAGGTAGTACTAAATGCTGGCTGCACCAACCCTGATGACAAGGTCAAGTCCCAAAGCCACAGTGGCAGCTGGTCTCCTCCCTCTCTCCCTTCTCCCCAGAGAGCCTGTGATCTTCTCCCCCACCCCAGGCCAGGAAGACCCCCAGACTGGGACAGGTAGTCTCAACAGTATTGTTTATTAACAGACACTGCAGGGCATGGCAGAACCTGGCCACAGGTGGGTGGGAACAAATCCCAGGCAAACGGGTGACAGAGGGCTGCGCACGGTGGGGTTATCGGAACCCACCGCGGGTGATGCTGCTGGGAGCCAGCTGTTGCAGGGCTGCTCTTCTATCACTTGGGGCGGCCAGCTGCACCTCTTCTCCAGTCTGGGTTTCCTTGGCGGGGGTCCCCAGGCCAGGTGACTTAGGGAGGGGCTTGCAGGAAAGCTCCCTATGCACTCTCTAGAAACCTTAGAGGAAAGTGGCCCAGTGGCCCAGAATCGTCAAGTTGAGGAGAGGTCTGGGGACAGAGGCCCGAGGAAGATCGGTGGGAATACTGGCTTGGGCCACCCTGGGGAAGCCTCCTAAGGGCCTCTGAGCCTCAATTTCTCCATCCTGAGAACACTTGCATTGCTCCAGGCTCCAAGGGCTTCTAGGCACCGCGAGGGACGCACAGCTAGCAGTAGCCTGTACTCCCCCGCACCCTGGTTCAGGTCGCCTGAGTGGGCAGCGGGCTGGGGTGGGGACTATAAGAGGGACCGGGCCAAGGTTGGGGGTCCGGAGGGTGGGGCCGAGGTGGAAGCGGCTCTGTTGCTACGAGCGGCCTTAGCAACGCACCCATTCAGCAGAGACAAAGGCGCTGACACTTGAGCGCAGAGGCGCCCCGCCGCTCGGGTTCCCGCAGACGCACTGAGCCCGCGGGGGCGGAGGGGGGCGGTGAGCGCGGGGTGGGGGGCGGTGAGGGCGGGGCCCACCGAGCCCAGGCCCCGCCCCTCGGATCGCCCTGCTCGCTCTCGACCCGCCTGCAGGGGGCGCTTCGGACCCGTTTGCAGACAGGAAGCTGAGCCTCCTAGCGGCGGAGCACAACTGGAAACAGCTGAGAGAGTGGGGTCGCACAGACCTGGGTTCTCCAGTGCCTGGTCACACACCCATATGACTATGGTGGTGCCTCAGTTCCCCCATCTGTGCTGGTGGGCCTGCCCCCCGCGCTGCTCTCTTCTGTGCCTCTGCTTGCTCATCTGCGCAATGGGAGGGAAGCAGACTTCCCAGGTCACTGGGTTAGAATCAGCTGATGTCTGGGGGTTGACACCTAGCGGGGCCCCTTAAAAGCTCCCAAAACAGGCCCCTCGCCCCTTACTGGAAACAGTGTGTGCCTGGCATAGTGGCGCTTGCCTGTAACCCCAGTGACTTGGGAGGCTGAGGCAGGAGGATCACAAGTTGCAGACAGGGAGACCGGGGCCAGCTCCCCTCAGGCCACACTGAGCCTGAACAGGGAGCCTTGTCCCCAGCCTTGCCCAGCTGCCTGCAGGCTCCCCTCTCGTGCCCATCTGTCCATCTGGGGAGAAGAGACCTTGGAGGAAAGCTCTTGCCCTCACTGGTTTTGAAACGGCCCTTAGAGCAGGAGGCCAGGCAGTGGGATGGGGACCAGGGGGAGTGGACAGAGGAAGGCAGGCTTCTTGTTCACTGTCCCTGTGGGCAGCACCAGCTCTGGGAAGGGTCCCTCCAATGTTACCCCTAACTGACCCTTTCCCCAGGAGCCCTGCACTGTCCCTGACACAGCCGTGTCCTAATGGAGGACTTTCAGTCACCAGCAAGGAATTGGGTGCCCTCAATTTGTGAAGGGCAGACGTGGGTGCTTCTCAAACCACTTCCATCCTGGTGCAGTGGGGTGAAGGGGTGTCCAGGCCCAAAGGGGGAGGGGAGCACTCTGAGGTGGGCTATACCTGAAGCCTTGAATGCCGTCAGCTCCACAGCCTAAGGACAGAGGGGAACAATATAGCCTGGGCTCCTTGTCCCCTTGGGGGGGGGTGTCCCAGTGACCATGGTGACTCCTCCTCCCTCAGCCTCAGTGGCCTTGGCATTTAGTTCTGCCACACACAGGCTGCAGCTCTCTGCTCTCCAGGGCCCTTAATCCCAGCAACTGAGGGTCAGCCCAGGAAGCCCACACCCCACCAAACCCTATTCCCTATGGCTTCCCCAACCCCGTTGGCCACACTTGCTGACCCCCTGGGGCCAGGCCTATTCCAGCCTCACCAGTCTCTCGGGTTCTGCAATAGAAGAGAAGGCTGAGGGGATCCTGGGGCCACGGATCCCTAGCAGGGGAAGAACGTGCATTGTGAGCTGTAGGAGACTGAAACAGGAAGCCCTCTCCCTGCTCCCCGCCCCTGGGTCCTCATTTTCTAACACCCTGAGAATCCACTCAGAGCTGTACCTAGATCAGTGATGAGGAAACTAAGGTCCAAGTGTACACAGGAGGTGAGCCGGGGCGCAGGATAGAACCCCTGGAGTGACCTTGAGTCATTTAACCCCTCCCTACCACAGGGCCCCCAGCTCACCCACGCGCCTGTCTGCAGGAAGCCTGCAGCCTCCCCTGCACCGACACCCGGACACCCTGGGCAAGCTCTGCCCCACCGAGGGCTGGGCACCGGGAGTCCCTTCGCCCTGATAGGCAGGTTGACAAGGCTTTTATTTTTTTTGTACTGGGAATGGAACCCAGGGCCTTGCTGTTGCTAGGCAAGTGCTCTACCAACAAGCCACACCGCAGCCCTTGACAAGCCATTTTAAAGCCACATCCCGCCCCGAGTTTGCAGCCGTCCCAGGGCCTCCCGTCTTTCAAATGGGCTGATAGGATCTGCCATGGTCACTGCTCTGTCCAGCAAGGAGAGACCAGACCTCGGAGAGCCACCTGTCTTCGCGGTGGAGCCCCGGCCACCTCCCAGGGACCCCGGCAAGTCTCACTGGAGCCGGTGACAGCGCTGGTCCCCGCCCGCCCCACGGTGAGTGCCACCGCCTTCTGCTCAGTCATTCTCCGCAGAGCGCTGCGCACCTGCGGGCATGTGCCAAGGTCAGGCCCTTGCCCCACTCTACCCCATCCGGCCCTACCTCCCCACAACCTGGCACCCCCACTCACCTCCCGGTTGTAGGCAGCGTAGACCAGGAAGATGTATGGCCCCTGGGGACAGACCTGAAGTCACAATTGGGGACAGCCTCCACCCCACCCCAGCCTAGCTGCCTGCTTTGTGGACCCTAGGCCACAGCAGAGATGTTGAGACGGGTTGAATGAGGACCCTGTCCCAGGGACTCTGCGGCTTCCATGCTGGGAGCCACAAGGGCCTTGCCCCTCAATCCCAGCCTGCAGCCTCTGTCACTCCCCACTGCCTGGGCTTGCCTGTCCTGACCAGGGCTACCCTGCAGGTGCGAGAGGGGGCACCTTCATGAGCTCCAAGGCCAAGTCATTGGAACTGTGGCTCACTGTGTGGCCCTCAACTCTTTGAGCCTCTGGAGGGGGCCAGGACTCACCTGCTTTGGGGCAAGAGGTACTTCACTATGGCTGACAGGGCTGGCTCCCTCTCCCCACATGGCTGGGGACCAGCAGAGTGGTGCCACTCACAAAGCACCATCACATCTGGGGACTCATTGACCTCCATAGCAGCTTGATAGCAGGGTGGGGTGTGGGGTAGTCACTCTTCCCATTTGATGGACAGAGACCCTCTGGCTCAGGGTGGGGACAGAGGAATGAGTCCTAAGCTGCACCATGGCCCAGCAGGTGAACCTGACAACATAGACTGGGACTAGGACTGGAGGATGTAGGTAGGGCCTGGGACTGCCAGGGCCTCCATCCTCCAGGGCTGGAAGATGGAGCCCCAGAGCTTGACTCCCTGGTTCCCAGACACAAACAGAAACCATGCCATCACCCTCTAGCTGCCAAGATGGTTCCTGATGACTCGCAGCCCCCACACACAGCATCTGCAGAGGCAGGGGTGCCTTCTCCACCCCCTCTCCTCCTATCCCCTCCTCCAGCCCAAACAAAGGCATCTTTCCAAACGCCAAGGACACCAGCACCTGCCTAATGCACTCCATGGTTTCCAAGTACCCCGTGACAAAGTCTGAGCTCCTCATAACAGCTCTAGGGTCCTGCATGGTCTGCCCCCCACACCCTCGCATGCCCCAGTGTTCTCTCTCTTGTCACCCCCCTATTTGATCCTACCATGATCTCCTGCCCACTGCTCAGCTCTGAGATCTTAGCTGAGAATCTGCGCTCCAGAAAGTGCTTGCTCTGCCCTCCCCCTCGGTGGCTCCTCTGTCCCTACACTACCCTGACTGACCCGTCCCTTGGCCTCCATGGCAGCACCCTGGTGTCTGTCTCTCCCTCAGGCTGAGACCTGCTCAGGTGGATTGGTTGATCTTGGGCACCATCTTGTCCCCTGTAGACCTAGTCTCCCAGTCACTGTCCTGAGGGCAGATCCTACCCAGGTGATGCCCAAGACAGACAAGGAGAGGGACAGGCCGGAGGCGGGATGGTAGGAGACAGACACAGGAGAGAGAAGGGAAGGAGTGGGCGTGGGAGAAGAGCTGGCGAGTAGGGCCAGGGGGTGGGGGGACACAGCCTGAGCTGGGGACCTGAGCCGCAGAACCATGCCCACAGAGACAGGTGGAGGGGAAGCAGCTCTGGGGTACTGCTTGTTCAATTCAAGGCCTTGCTGGGTGTGGCCTCCTCCAGCCCCTAGCAGGAGCCCTTTCCTCTCCATCTCCACATCTGCCTGGCAGAGGGGCTGAGGCCTGAAGGCCGGGAGGCAAGGATGACATGGGGCTTGTGCCTTCACGCCCCCACCTCCTCCCTCACTGGCAGGACATTTCCCCATCTGGATCATCCTCTGCCTTCCTGTTTGCTGTGCTATACCAGGTGGCCCGCATGGTGCCTGGCACAGTGTCAGCCATCAGTGACTCATGTGAGCATAGTTGAGTGACCAGGGCAGGGTGCTCTTCCATAAGAATGTGCTGGGACCCATCTGCAGTCAAGGCTGAATGCCCCAGTGGTTGAGAAGCCACTGGGGCCTGACCAACAGCTACCCCTCTGAGTTCCAGCGCGCCCGAACCCCAGTCCAGTCCGGCGGTACCTGGAAAGAATTGAGGCCCACGGCGACATAGGCCCATGCAGGGCTGAGGTGCACCAGGATGCCAACCAGCCAGGTTAGGCCCAGGACGGGCAGCAGGACCAGCACTGGCTTCACTGTGGCCCTGCAGGACAGTTGGCAGGGCTGAGGGCCAGGGTGGCCTGGGAGCACCCTTTGTGTAGGGCCTGGAGAGGGACGGGAGATGAAAACCAGGGACCACAGCACGGGTAGGACTTGGGGGTAGCCAGAACCTTCCACCGGACTTTGCTGCCCCTTCTCAAATACACAGAGGTGGCATGAAGTACAGGTGGTGACATTGGAGAGAGAGGAGGAGCCAGGTGCCCACAAGGAGGGCTGAGGCCTGGGTAGAGGCCAGAGGGCACAGAGTCCAAAGGGTTTCCCCTTCCTCTGGCCAGGAAGTCCTGGGGCTCTGGGCTTTTCGGGAACTTGCTGACTTGTGCCGCTCTGCCCTTTGTGGAGAAAGGGGAGGGAGGAGGCCTGCGGAGCCCTCTGCCAGCGGGCTCGGCTCTGGAGAGCAATGGGGCTCTTGGCAGGGGTAGGAACCTGGAGCTTTACCCTAACCCTGAACTTCTGGGGTCCCCACCTTGTCCCTAAGAGGCTATCAGTGCCTTCTGCAGGCAGTGAGCCCCCAGGGAACAGCGAGTGTCCATGTTGACTCACGCTGGACTGACTGGTGGCCACCCTCATGTGACATGCATGGGCTTGTGAGACGCACAAGCAAGGACACATGTTCACACCTGCTCCACCCACCTCCTGTGAGGCTGCCCGGCCACCCCCAATAGACGCGTGCGCTCACTCGGGTGCAAGCTGACCTTTGTCCTGGCCACCCTTCCCAAGCTGGGCCTCACCACATCTGTATTCTGATCTGCTGCTGCAAGCCTGGCTGCGGGCTCAGCATGTGGGCACGGCGGCGGGCACTGGCCACGGTGACCATCACCACACGGACCAGGATGTAGGTGTTGGCCTGGAGACCCAGCGTTAGCGGGTGAAGTTCTCCCATCCCGAACGCGTCCCCCACTCCTCTCTGCTCACCATCAGCACGAACAGCACAGGCCCCACAAAGGCCCAGATGGCATCTGTGTGCACGTTGAGCCAGCAGTGTCCGGTGGCCACGTAGTCATGGCGACACATGGCCAGGGTGATGACCACAATGACCACAGGCATGCCTGTGGGAAGAAGGAGTGGGCTCAGGCCAGGCCACCCACTTCTCTCTGCGTGGCCCCGCCTCTTACCCCCAAGCTGCAGCCCACAGCAGCCCTGGGGCACTGGGGAGAACAGGGGAGCAGGGCTGGGGGGCGCTGGAGTCATCAGTAGCTTAGCATTTGGGGAGGCTGGGGATCGGCGTGGGTTAGGAATCGGGGGACAGCCCTGCGGTGGGGAGTGGAGGACGACAAGGGACCTGGTGGGGGAAAGAACTGAAGAACTGAGCTCTTCTCAGAGGTGGGTGCCGGTGGTGCTGGGTGGTGGTGAGCACCAGGGTGCACTGGGCAGATTGAATGGCAACAGAGGCTGTGTAGGGCACGGAGAGGGGAGAGAGGGCCTCACCCCAGCCTGTGGCATAGTACAGCCTCATCCTGGGACCCGAGTAAGTGCTCACGGCCACCACCTTGCTCCACAGCAGCAGCCCCTCCACCAGCATCCAGGAGAATGCCACCAAAAAGAGAAAGTGCATTGCAGCTGTGACGGCCACACACGCCACCTGTGGGAAGGTGGTGTCCCCACTGAGGCAGCTGTGGACACAGCCCCAAGCTGGGTCCCATGCCTGGCCTGGCACTGCAACCCAAATAGGGCCCCATGGGTGAGGCCTCCAGCACCATGCAGGGCCCTCCCTCTCTGGGCCCTGCTCTTCCCCTGTTGCATCCTTGGCCCCCTGAGCTTGCTGGGCCACCTGTGGCTGCCCACCTTGTTGTCCTTTGCCCACTCGCTGGCCATGAGGACGCCCTCAGCAGAGGCGAGGGCAAAGGTGAGGTTCTTGTGGACTGTGGTCCTCTCTGACTTGGGGACTCTGGACAGGTGAAGGACATGGTTAACAAGGACAGCACCACCAGCCCCCACATGCTCTTGGGCCCTGTTCTTCCTGGGTCCCCTGGATGGCACTAATGCAGGCAGAGGGTAGGTCCAGCAGGGGCCCAGCATGCCCCAAGGTGACCTCCCACCCAGGTCACAGGGACATTCTGTGGACACTGAGGGCCGTGGAGGCCATGAGAGGGGGAGTGTGACGAGCTGTCCTCACCTGGCTGCCAGGAAGAGCAGGAAGGTGGTAACGAGGGCACAGAAGGACACGCCACAGCCCACGAACGAGAGAGTCCTCAGAAGTGACTCCTCCTCAGGGCCTCTCTGTGGGGAGGACAGAGAGGACCCTGTTGCCACTCTGACCAAGAATAGACTCCCCAGCACCAGCCTGCAGGGCCCAGGTGTGCACACAGGAGGCAGTTAATAAGTGAGCGGGCTCACACACAGTAGGTGCTTAATAAGTGGGCGTTTGCATGCGCTGCTGTCCTGCTGACTCTCCCTAAACTGGTCCCAGTCCGCCCAAGTCCACTGATTTGGCTGAGCACTGAACTGGAAAGCAAGCGTCATGCCATGGGGAGGGGCTTCTCAGGACAGGGACACCCATGGGGGGACCACCGGATGGTCATTAGACACGGAGCTGCGTGTAGGTTGTTTATGACATGGAGACATGCTGTTTTTATAGGAAAAAATGCCTTTGATAATGTTTTCCCAGAGTATTCCCCAGTACTCCAAGTGACCCCGGCCCAGCCTATGACCTCAGAATCCCTTTCCAGGGCCAGGGAGCCCGGCCTGTCCTGGCCTGGGGTTTCCTCCCCCAACCTCTCCCCTCCAGTGTCCTGGGGGCCTCTTTTGGCCGCCTCATCTGGGTGGCTGGCCACCCAGATGATGCTTCCTCTCCAGCTAAGACACCAGAGCTGGGGTCCCTCAGACCCCACAAGCACCCAACCTGTTACCCCCATGTCCTCTCAGAGCCTTGCCCCTCACCCCAGTGACCTGCCTCCCTCTAGCTGTCCCTCTGTCTCTCTGCTTCACCCATATGGCCCCAGGACTCACTTGGACATCCACCCTGCACTCACCTGGACACCCCCCTGCACCACCTGGATGTCCCCCCTGTGTTCATCTAGACACCCCTGCACTCACCTGGATGCCCCCCATGCTCACCTGGATGTCCCCGCACTCACCTGGACGCCCCTGCACTCACCTGGACATCATACACCTGCAGCAGGACCGCAAAGCTGGTGCTGTGGTTGCAGAAGCAGGCGGTGGAGTCCTGGTACAGCGTGAGCACAGAGCAGCCGGTGGTGGCCCAGGAACCCCCTGTGTGTGGGCTTCGGGGTGGGGAGGGAACAGAAGGTCTCTGGAGCCTGGGGCCCACCGCTGTCCTGCCCCTAGCAGGTTGTGTGACTGCCAGTCACTGCGCTACCTGGGGCCTTCGTGTCCCACTGCCAAAGGTGCTGTACCTTTCCAGTTAGGAGGGCAGGCCCAGACCAGCTGGCAACTGCCCCGGGCGAGCTTCAGCTGATCTCCTTAGTGACCTTGGGCCTGGCCTCAAGTGCAACGCCCATCTAACCAAGGAGTCTCTGCAGGCACCTGGCAGAGTGGCTGCCCCTTCTCACACGCCTCCTAGGACAGGCAGCTGCTACCTCCTGGTAACACTCCCCTGCCTCAGCTTGTCCTGGAGCTGGGTGGCCTGGGGTCATCTTGTAAGGCAGTTTTTGGAGGCCAAACACACCTAAGTTGTACGTAATTTGCAAGCAGAGTGGATGTCATTTTTTTAAAGGATTTTTTTAAAGCAAGAGTGAGAGAGAGAATTAACTTTATTTTTAGTTTTCATCTGGTTTTCTTTGCTGCAACACTTAATTGTGTATGTGGTGCTGGAGTTTGACCCGGGGTCTTCATACACGCCAGGCAAGTGCAAAACCACTGAGCCACCTCTCCAGCTCCAAAAGCTGTATTTTAAAGCCCTGGAAATGGAAACTCACCTGATACTGAAGTTCCAGAAAGCGCAGACGGGCTCCACCAGCTTCTGCGGGAAGGCCTAGGGGCAGGACACAGGGGCAGAGGCATGAATGCAGGTGGGGCACAGTGACAGGGAGGCCGGAAGGGCCGGGAGGCAGGCGCTGAGGACTCTGAACACTGGTGAGGGGCATGGGGGGGCCATCCATGGGGGCAGTTAACATGGGTGACTCCTCCCTCCAAGGGATGCTCTGTGTCCGTCACATCAGCAAGTGGTTCTCTGTCTACTGACACAGAAAGAAAACGTTGCACAACACGCAGTGAGGTACGGAACCACCTCGGTACAGAGTTCAGGGGCACAGCTGATCTAACCATGCGCAGATCTCAACTGCGTTATGATGAATATGTTGGTTCTTGGGCAATTAAATAAGGACAACAATATAGATTTTTTTTTTTTTGCAGTACTGGGGGTTGAACCCAGGGGTGCTCTATCACTGAGCCACATCCCCAGCCCTTTGTATTTTATATTTTGAGAAAGGTTGGCCTTGAACTCGCAATCCTCCTGTCTCAGCCTCCCAAGTAGCTGGCGTGTGCCACCATGTCCAGCAATGATATAGATTTTATAAGCTGTCATTAAGCAGTGAAGAGCTATCAGGCAGCCAGGGGTACTAACTCTAGTCCAGGCAGCAAAGGCAGCCTGTGCTTGGGACGTGGGCTCTTTGTCCTGACGGGGAAGGATAGCACCTCACTTGGTGTTTTGCTAAGCACTTTCACATCCTTTATTATGTTTGATTGTCACAGTGACCTAGGAGATAGGATAAAAATATGTTTTGTCAGATGAGAAAACTAAGGCTCAGAGAGGGGGTTGAATTTGCTCCAGATCACACAGCATGGAGCTGAGACTGCTTGGTCAACTTCCCTTTTCCCACTTTGTGATGATGGCTTCAGAGGATATATTGTTTCTTGGGTTGACTGAAGTGTCATTATTTATATTCATTCATAGTACTTTTTCCGGATCTCTTGTTCTACATGTGCCAGGAACACAAATAAAGCCAGCTCGATCCTCTCAAACATGGGGGATTACCGCCCTGCTGGTGGCATCGTCAAGTGGTGTAAACTG